>JAEIIJ010010393.1:0-64608 GCA_018904815.1 Drosophila ogumai | reverse complement strand
TATATTTTTTTATTTGTTGTTATTATATATTTTATTTAAAAAATAATGTAAGTGAGGTTTGAACTTTGTTCTTAAAATTTTGTGTTGATCCGAGACTATAACCTTCACTAGAACTATATTTAAATACTTATTAAGCCTAAAGCTTATTATTTCTTTCAGTGCATTCAGTGATCCTTAAGCCCCCTGTATTTGCACATTGTCAGCGCTAGGTGGCGCTCTCAGCAATGACAATAACTACACAACTGACACAACAATGCAGCAGCAGCAACAACAGCGAATGCAGCAGCGAGAAAAGAATCCGCTTTGGTCTGTTTGTTTATTAGTGGAATTTTTAATCAAAGTTGCAAAAGTTGAAGGCAGACATTTTACCTGAAGTTTTTGTTATTCTTGTTGTTGTCTTTACCTCGTAATCAGGCGCCCGCTTGGCTTTACCTTCTGCTTTCTGGCTTTTCTCCCTCTAGAAGCACCTTTCGCCCACATATACCGTTCATACTCCTCCTCCTCCTGCTCCTCCCCCCGCAATGTTTATGTAATTCCTTTGGCAGTTTTGTTGGCTAAACTCTTGAAACTTTGCTGCCATGTAAACTGTCAGCGTCTGTACACATACGGCCAAGGAAACGCACACACACACGAGCAGCTTCAGGACGCTTATCGCACTAAAGTCTAAACTTTTGTTTACACGTTGCGCCCTCGAGACACGCACAAATAAAACATAAAAAATATATATGTATAAAAAGGAGCTGAAACAAAAATTAAAAAGATAGCAAAAGCACCGAAGCAGCTTTGTTTACCTACGAAAATTTCCCTTAAGCATATTTTCCCTAAAAATATTTTTTGCCAGATTTTCTGGTTGCTCTACTCATATTTTATTACATTTTTTAAGCTGCTTGAAGGCCTATCAAAAGCCTTGTCTAAAGTGCCTGGCCTAGTAGAATAATATTATTTATTTTCTTTAAATATTTCCAGCTTTAAAATATAATAAATCTACGATTTTCCTAAATATATTTCAGATTGATCGCCTTTTAAATGGAAGTCTCGGTGGAGTTGCAATCAAAATATCTTGCCGCTTTGCATATTTATCAATGCAACGATGTGAATGAAATATTACGCATACGCCCGGTGTGGCAGCGAAATGAAAAAGGGGGGGTCGGGCGCTTCGAAAACGAATAACAAACTTGTAGCATACACACTCGTGACTTACATGTGCAACATTTTTCTTGCAATATTTACATATTTAGCATATTTATGCACTCTGGCAGGCAGCTGCAATTTCTGACTTTGTTGTTATTTACTAGACCGAACAGCCATTGGCAATGCAAACAGAATGCTAGACATGCCAAAGGACGATACAGGTCGACACAAGCAGTTACCTTTCACATTTTTAGGACCGAGACCCCATTTGATTTCTACTCTCATTTCCGACACAAAAACATTTACAACTGTGTTAAGCTGGTAAATGGAAATAGTTGCCATACTTTTTACAAACTATGTGCTACAAGGCAAATGCTTGACCAGGGAGATCCTCGCTGGGGCCGAGGCCGCACAAAAGTTGCGCCAGTAGCAAAGGCAGCACAACAAGGAATAAATAAAAATATAAATATAAATACGAAACAAAACAGGGGCAGTAACAACAACACAGAGAGTGGCCACAAGCTGCATAGACCACCAAAAACACACAAAAACAAACAAAAACAGCAGCACCAGAATTCAATTTCCAATAACGAAAAAATAAAAGAGAAATAACATCAACAATATGGTAGGCAAAAACCACAAAACCAGAGAAGGAAAATGGAAAAGTGGAAAAATATATAGAGCATGGGTTATGCTTAGACAAAATATTCAATTCGGTCCTTTTGATGCTCTATAATAAAGCAATAATTATTTAACATTTGCCTTATGGAATATTATTTTATCTATATTATGTTGTAAACCATTCTGCTGGCACACAATCCCAGCCTTTTCTATAAATATTACCTAACCAATCTGGACCTTTTGGCTCCTCACTCTTCCCCCGAAAACCAAACAGAGGCTGCCTGGCCCTGAAACCTCACTTCATCAGCCTTAAAGTGAGAGCCACAGCCAGCTTATCCTGGGCCTTCAGCCACATCTTGGCCCGAAAGAACACAAAGGCAGACGTTGTCCTAGGACCACACTTGGTGTATAGTATGTGTGTGTGCCGCACAACATATGGCACACACCTCCAAGTAGGTCACCACACCACCGTCACCGGCACACCTCTCGGGCATTGTGTGTCTGTGTGTGGCGCGCAGCTTGTTGAAATATTTCTGTAACAAGCTAGAGAGCACAATCCCGGCCAAAAGGCAAACAACAGCCGGAAATTCCCAGCAAACAACGAATAAAAGTTTGAAAAACCCCGAAAGCAAACCGAAAGCAAATATGTTGCGGCATTTAATTTTAATTAATTTTATGTTTTTGCCACACAAAATAGAAAAAAGGAAAATAATATAAGTAAAATACAATGAAATCCCTTCATCGATTTCTTGTGCTCACCCCAAGAATTTATCGTAAGGATTGTTAATTTTGCCGGGGCAGAAAGGACTTCTTAAGTAACCGCAAACTGTGGACTTACGAAGCCTTTAAAGTGAAAAGGAAAGTGGAAAATGGAAAATACGGAGAGTGGGGAAAAATGTGTGGAGCCCATTAGCTACCCCAAAAAAAGGGCCGGGTGGATATCGATGTCGTTTCCGGCTAATGTGGCCTGAAAAACGGGGGACTGAAACTGAATTGAAGCCTCACTTAGGCATCGTTTAGCGATAAAGGCGACGTCCTGGACAAAGGGCGGGGCCATAACTTTAAACTGTAACGGGCCA
This sequence comes from Drosophila ogumai, assembly GCA_018904815.1. NCBI lineage: Eukaryota > Metazoa > Arthropoda > Insecta > Diptera > Drosophilidae > Drosophila > Drosophila ogumai. Next base: position 61,777 of record JAEIIJ010010393.1, on the reverse strand, counting down.
ACTGTAAATTGTGCGAGACTCAGTCGCAAAAACAGCCAGATACTGAAACATATTCTTTGTTTTTGCCATTGCCGCCGTAGCTGCAGCCAAGAGTGAAAAATCGTTAACCTAATTTTCCTGCTTTCCCAGCTTCTGGATCCTTTGTCCTCATCCTACTCCGCCTCCTCTGCCGCCTTGTGTTGATGTTGTTGTTTTCTCTCAAAGCTCTTGCCGCCTCCATAAATTTCCTTTATCTTTATGACTTGTTTTGCTTGCTCCTCTCTGCGCTTTTCCCGATTCCAGTTTTTCCTATATATGTATATATACATTTCGGATTTCGCTTGGGCCCACAGAGCCGCGAGTGTTAAATAAAGCGTGTTAGGCTGTACAAAACAAAAATGCGGAGCCAAAAACAAAAGACACACCGAAATTAGCTACGGCCAATGTTTTTGGGGTTTTTGTCTTTTCCAAGTTTTCTTTTTGTTAGAGTTTTTGTGTGCCTATTTTTTTGTTTAATTTTTATGGCCCCACATTTGGGCGGCATATTTAAAGTTGACAAAAAAATAACACAACTTTCAGACAAAAGACTTTTCTGGGGTGACAATTTGTTTTTATGGTGACCTCAATCCTGTCTCTAGATAATGAAAGTTGGTTTAGTTGATATGGAAACATCCCATTCAGATGGAAAAGTACTAAAATATTCTATAATTTCTTGGAAAATAATAGGATTTTAGATGAGATTTAATTCTAGGAATAGTATGGCTTGTTTCGCATTTTAAAATTAATTATAATGGGACCTATTCATAGTTAATTTTAATTTTATTTTCTGTTTGAATGTACCCTAAATTAAGTACAAAAGTCTTAAAGTTTAATTTCTGTTCTCGAAACTCCCAAATGGGCTTTAAACTGCTGCAGAAATTCCCAAAGCAGTGGAAACTGCCCTTAGCCAGTTGCAAATGATGGAAACCAGTGAATGCAGTGCATATAGTCGGACATGTAAAACACATTTGGCCGAATTGGGTTAATTGCATGAGCAGCTACTAACGGCGCTTAATAAGCCCTGAGTGACGCGAATATATATCCGAATATGTGCGAATCTGTGCGAATGCACTGCAGCTGGTGGCACTCTGCAAATGCAATTATGCCGCGGCCGGATAATGCATTTTTTGCAATCGAATTTTAACGACATTACCAACCAATCGACCAACCGACCGACCAATCTGTAAGGGAATCACTCAAAAGCTGATTAACATTATATACTTATAGTGGGGCGATTGGTTAACCGTCGTTGCCAGTCGAAAAATCAATTATGAAACGCACTCGGGGACTTCGATGGGAAAACCATAAGCTGCTGGCGGCCAACGCGGCGTATGCGTGATGCAATTGGAGAAAATCTCTATTAAATATTGAAACGTGTTGTGGGTGCAGTGGAAATTTAATTAGCATCTCGGCCAGCGCTAATTGACAGCCCAAGGGTCTGCGACGACTTCGTCGCTGTAGTCGTCGTAATCTTGGCCCGAAAAGTAATCAAATTTATGCCCAACAATTGGCAGGGCGCCAATAAAAACGGAAACGTAAGGCGGCCCCATAAACAAAGCCATAACAAAAGGCAAGAAAGTGCCAAAGCAATATGCAAATGAATAAAACGCGTCGTCTGTCAAATGGCCAACAGCTGGCAGCCAGTTTTCCTTCCAATAAACAAGCCAACAATGGGAACCGGGAATGGTCATGAATACGCGCCGGCAAAAATATATACATATATATTCTTAGCTTTGAAGAAATTTTCAATTAAATACGCCAAAAAGGAGTCAAAGCCGAAGAGGAAAATTAGGAATTAATTAAGACAACAGCCAGGCAAAGGCGCGGCAGCCCAGCCAGGGTATAATTTCAAGCGGAAACCCGCCAAACAAACACAACTAACCAGCGCCTTGGGTCAGGACCAACAGGAAACTGGCAAAATGGGAAATGGGATGCTGCACTCGCAAAAAATATTTATAACAAATTTTAAAAACCTCTTTAAGGTCTTTTAATTGCAAGAATGTTTTAGCTCCTTGGTAATGTGATATTATTTCTTTTTTTGAGAATTTTTAAAGTTAATTGATATTTTCATAATCTGAAGTCTAAAATTAGTTTTTTTTTACTATCATTTATGGCATTTGTCTAGACATTTTCTCTATTATTTATTTCAAGTGTGGACAGCTCCGAGATGGCGGCTGGAAATTTATTTGTGCGTTGATTGCGCGCAAATGATGATCATTTAATTAAGCACGCAACGGCGGGCAGAAGAGCACAACTAGCAGAGGACTGGGGAAAAGCTAGAGGAAAAACGGGCCGGAAAAAGGCACAGGCGGGACCGGGAAACCGGAAAACCAGGGGCTAGGAGACCGCACACCCCGCTGAGCCAGCCGGATGTGGCTGGCCAGTTCAATCTGTTTGTGTTTTGCATTTCCCTGGCATTTTATGGCCTACTCCTCCTGCGTTATTATTAAATTCTTTTTGCGGCCTGGACGTCTTCCACTTTGATTGGTTTACTTAACGGCCTGTTGTTGAGATTTTCCCGACCTTTTTCGCATTTTCCATACTTTTTCATTGGACGTTGATTTGAAATTTAAATTGTGCGGTTACTTCACAGTTCTAAGACTGTAATCCTCCAGCTGGAGTGGAGAATTTATTGGGGGATCGGGACTTGGGAAGTTTTCGGGGACATCTTTGTATTTATTTTTAATTAAAAACCATTTGTGTGCAAATTATTTGAGTTTCGCCTAATTACAGAAGATGGAAATCTGTGTTAGCTGTAAAGTTTTTGAATCACATGAAAGTGAAATTGATTGCTCGTGTTCTGGGGAAATTAAATGAATGTTTAATTAAGCTTTTTGTGAAAAGTCTGGCCATAAAATAAATAAATAACCCGAATATACCCTCTAATTTAAAGTTAACGAGACACTGAAATTCTAATTGAAATGCCAATTTATTTCATATTTCTGCACAAATATTTTTCACTCAACGCTCTTCACAGCTTTGTACTAAAATGAAATTCGAGCACTTTTTGCCGCTTCAAAACTTATTCGCTCGCATATTTCATTTATTAAAACATTTACGAAACTCGTAAAAACTAAAAGGGATTTCACATCCTTCGCCCTTGGCCCCTTTTTCAACCCCATTGACCCCATATCACTAACGGAGTGGTAACTAGTTTTTGCTGCTCCCCATTTTGCCGGTGCTATCAACTAAAGCGCGCTCCTGGGATTTTGCCAATACCGCATTTTGTAGCCATATATAACCGGGGGCTCGTTTGAGTTCCAGTTCTTGGACCACCCATCCGCCCAACCACCCATCTGACATTCACGTCCACCAATCCATATCCCACACCCACAACCACCACCACCCATCTGATCCTATTCCTAGACAACACTGCGGCAATTTGTGCACAAACACAGATACAAGCGAACACATAAGCAGCAGTTATTGGAGAGACATTAATACCAAATGAAAATTGAAATTATGTCTATACACTCGACAAACTTTTATGGCCAAACGGAGGCGGTTAGAGGAAAGTTAAGCGTGCGATAGCGATGTGTCTCGGAGTTTATGCGGGGAGAGGGTTTGATAATCATTTCAGAAACATAAAGTCCTGCATGCCAATCTATGAATTAAAGAAACTTTCTGTAAAAATTAGTAATTAAGATTAAGAATTTAAGGATTAAGTCATAACCTTACTGAGAAAAATCTCCCAGTGTGACATCGGTTCTATTTGTAATTTATAAATGGAGTTCATGAATTGAAAATACTTTTATTAAATAGGAAATCTATAAAACCCTAACAAGAAAAGTTTCATTCCAGTTTTTGATTTCTTTAACTTTTAGATAGTCGCTTCTATTAAGCTAGTGTGAGTCTATTTTATTGAGTTCTAAATAAAGTTACGAGTAACTTTTTGTCAACCATTATTATGATGGAATGTTAGTTTTATATAAAACTAAATAAATTAAGTCAATCATATATCAGGTCTTTTAAATATATTTTTCCTTGAATTTAATCCATTTTGAATAATTTGGAATTTATGTAAAAGTATTTTAGGTGAAAAGCTCTACTAAACCCAGTAAAAACCTAAATTCTATAAAAATAGCTTTATTGAAATACAAATTTTAAGGAAATAAAGAACACTTAACATTAAAAATTAATATAATTTGTGAGTGTTACATTTTTTTAAATGTTTTTATAAAATCTCCCAATTCATGAAATCCAACCACCGCATAAACGCAGGATATGTCTGAATTTGTGCGTTTTGTGTCTGTCTGGATCGACGCGCACAAACAGTTATTTCTGTTCCTGGAGGGCGTGTACACACCCGCACCCACACACACACGCAGCCTGGCCACCCCGCAAACACACACAAGCACACACACCCAAAGCAAGTACCATACGCCCTCCCACTGCCACCCACACATAATCAATGATAATCCGCTGGCGTATTATAACCGCATTAACAGTTAGGCACGTTCGATACAATTCGTTACGTTCCGATAGATTTTCATGCTCATTTCAGATAGCAGCCGGAATATAATTGTATACAATTTGCGTTGCATGTTTTTCGGGGGGAGAAAATCAATTGCAGCCGATTTTGGTGTCTGTGTCTGTCTTTTTCCTTTTTTTTTTTGGGATTTACTACTGAAACTACCCCGCCCGCAGGGCATTGGATTCGACAAACCGTAAACCATGAAATCTTCATTATTTTTGGCCACAGATATGCGTGCGCGGTTGTTAAAACTTGCACAAAGTGACAACCAGGGTGAGACGGGCAAGAGAACGGCCAGAATTATCGACAGAGATTGTGGTCCTGTGACCACACAAAATCAATCAAAAAGCGAATGAAAGATCATTATGGAAAAGCGCCGACAGCCGCAAGATAAATGACATTTTAAAAGTCTGACAGCAACCGACGCAGCTGTGATCGAGTTTCCAATCAAAAAAGCGGAAGCCGAACAATTGATTAATATTAAATTGAGCTTGAAAAATATTCACCATCAATTGTTTGCAAGCCGAGTCTGAACGGTGATTGAATGTGGATTTTATAATTGAAGACACTAGCGAGAGAAAACCGTAAAAGATTTATTACAGTTTAAAGTCCACATTAATTTTCCAAGTCAATATTAAGTTTCATGTATTCAATCAAATTTATAAATTAAATTGAAGTTGACCCTAACTTAAGACTGAAACCAATTAAGGATAATCTCAAATTTTAGATGTCAAAAAGCTCAACTTGTTATCCTGACTTGTTGAATCACCAATCAATGTTCTTTCAATTGAACAAACTACCAGCAGCACAAGTCAAATTTTCGGGGAAAAGCCAGTCCCTGAGGCGAAAAGCCCTGGAGGGTAAAAATGGCAACCCCGCTGAAAATTTGATTTCGTCGCTGGTTCCGGCGGGAAAACTGCATTAGTGCATAAATCCATGTCAAGTCGACGTCAAATTCAATTAGCTGACATAATTCTATTTTGGGGCGCTGACAGATGGCAAACGGCAAAATGTTAGCCCAAAAAAGGGGTTTCCCCCATTGGCGCCACCCCAATCCGGGGGGCGGAAGTTGTCAACATGGAAAATGGGTAACTGGGGGGAGGGAGAACTGGAAAATATAGGAGATAGCTTACACACACAGGGTAAGGTCATAAATTTTGCAAATGGCAGCGGCACGTGGAAATTAAGTGATGAATACTTTAGGGCGCATAAACTTGCTGCCGCAAAGTGCGAGTGCCAGAAAGAGAAGGGCAGCTGGCAGCCAGCAATATATATACATATAGGGGAGCTAAGTCGATTTAGGTCGCTATGCCTGGCCATATAAAATGTAAAATTGCTGGAGCGCAACGCATCCGCACATCGCCCTCTATACAACACTCCCCCCCTCATACTTTTCCTCCCTGCAGAAATATTGAAAAATATGGCAAGCGCTGAAAATTTTGCAAAATATTTTCCACAAACACAAGCACACACACCATCCTGTGCCCGTATATCACAGTGATGCTTCGCTGCGTGGCCAACGCGGCGTAAGCCTTTTGGGCACTATTAACCAACCACTGGGAGTCCGGGGCCCTTGGTCTCCGGTTCACTTACCCCCGACTCCCGTGCGGAAAGATGCGCTAATCCAATTATTGTCAACTCAGTGACGGGTAGAGGGTTGCCCATGGATGCAACCCTAATGGCGTTATAAATAAACAGGAATCGTTACCCCATCGCCAAAGTCTCAAAGTCTTACCTGCAAAGAGAACAAACAGAACAGAAATGAATTAGTTATAATTTTGCACAAGGAGAAACAAATGCCTAAAATATTATTTTTAGATATACAAGCCATATTTATTTCTCTCTTAAAACAACAAGGCACTTCCCTTGAATTTATTTATATTTAATTCTGTACTTTCTACAGACTTTACATAAATTTCTCTCTCTGCTCGAAAGCTGATTATAACTTTTGGAATTCCGCACGACAAGGCTTATCAATATCTTTCAGCATAACTCTTGCATAACCTACATCAAAGTGGCGCAAGGAGCATTATCCATTAAGTGGTGGGCGGACTCATTAAAAATGCACAAGTCAGATAAGTAAGGTGCCCTAAGCTCGAATCAAAGTCAACGGAGAGTTGGCTTTAAATTTTTAAAACAAATAACAATATTTGCCACATGGCCCAAAGGCAAAGCACCCAAAAAATGGCAAGGCAAACACAAGGCGAAAAAACCGGGCTCTGCAAATTATCTGGGTAGCATCAAAGTTGGCAAGAGGTTTTCCCCTTACCTTCTCCCTTTTTCAGAGTGTTTTTATTTTGCCTGATTGTGAAATCGATAAAGTAAATCGGTGGAGCGATAACATAATAAATTCTGCGTTTCACGCTCAACTACACCGCGCTGATACTGTTGTTAGAAAGAAGGTGCTGCTGATATTTATATACCTATCACAGTTCCACGAAAGAGGGCCCACCATAAATTTTTATGATCTCCAATTGTGGAGCAAGGTGGGGTTGTATGTGATGCAACAATCAATTCAGCTCCTTATTTTATTTGTTTGTTTGTTTTCATGTTGTGCACATAATTCAATGGAGCCCAGCTCAAAGGCACCCCACCACCACACACACATGGCATCGATAACAATAAGAGCAACCCTTTTTAGGCCCTTTTTTCAGTCAGCTCGGCATTGTTGTTTTGTGTGTCTAACCCTCGAGGAACTTCCGCACTCAAAAGTTGGCCACAAATAAAAGGAGCCGGCAAAAAAGGTTGGAAAAAGCCAAATGGCATATGATGCTCGAGGATTTCGAGGATTGTGTGTGCGCTGTAAGTGCCTCACATATCAGTGATGGCATCCTGCAACCTGTGAATGTGTCACTGATTCGATGAATCGATTAGCTTTTCCATTCAGAAATCATATTTAAGGGCTCAAAGGGGATTTTTGGGAAGAAAAAAAGTGTTCAAGAAAGAAATTTTATTATTTTGTAAAGCCATTATCAACCAAACTCGTTTACTCAAAAAATTCCTGCGATTAATAATCGATAAAAGCGATTTCAAAACTTATATACATCCTTCTTCTTTCTTAATCTACATTTCTTAAATCACTTCATTCCTTAGGGCCACATCTCTGACTTTTCCTTTAAGGATATACCCACTGCCCAGCGGAAACCACTTTTCAATTCCCGATTCCCTTTGGCACAACTGTACTGCCTTTCATATTTTGCTGATTTGACATTTATTCGGCCGCCAACCTTTGCGCATCGGTTGCCTGAAAAAATTATGAGTGGCATTAAAATTTGATGACTATGTGCTGGCTCCCAAAGGGCCAGTCAGCCCTCCTCTGGCATTAGTTGAGCTTTCACTTTGCGTTGTGGGCAGGCAAGGATTTCCCAGGCATTCAATTGTCGGTAACAAATCAAGTGGGTCGACGACCCCCATCAATGCCAACTTAAGTCATAAAATACAGGCAGTAAACGAATGCAAAGCCAAGGCAAAAGGACTTGAGCTTGTCTCTACACATTCATTAGTTTGAATTCTTTTCAAGATTCATTTACTCTTTGGGAAAAGATGCAAAAAAAGAAGATTTTAACGATTAAAGATAAAGTGAAGGAAAAACTATAAAAAATGCATTTGAAAGTGTGCATTCACACTGGGAGAAAATAATAAAAAATTATTTGTTTTGGGGCCTTGTTTATTAATACTATTTACTACTTTAAAAGCGAGCTTCTCTCTTGAACGCCTTTAATAAAGCCATTTCCCAGACTTAAATATACAATTTCTCATACAAAACCCTTTTTTTCAGTCTGCAATTTTCTTTCCAGCACAAATATTATTTCAGCTTTCCCTTTGTATTTTTTCTGGGGCCACACTGCTCACTTAATTGCTGTCCAGAACCAAACCGAAATGGTCCCATCCCGAGACCAGTTCCGTTCCGACTTTCATAAACAGCCGGGACATATTTCAAATGTCAAGAGGGGAGGGGGACCAGGACCAAAAGGATATGCGAAGGACAGTCCGGCAGCTTAAGTGAAAGTGTTCATTTTCTGCAGCGGACAAGTGCCACATAAATTTTTATTTAAAGAACAACAACAATAAGCAAAGTTTATTACACATTCAGTGGGGTTAACCTCCGGTTATCCCTCTGCAACGCTAAATATATATATAGCCCCGACGCTACGTTAATTGAAAGTTAGTGCGGCGTTTTTATTAACACTTTCGGCCCGTCTGGGTCGGTCACGTTAATTAAGTTAAATGTTCTCAAAAATTATGCAGCTCGAGGACTTAGTTAAAGGTATTAAGGCCAAAGTTACAGTCTCTCCGGCAACTAACCCAAACTCGCTGGAACTTTGCCGCCCAACTTTCTGACCTTAACAATAATTTACACTTACGCAAAAGTTGGCGAAACTCACCCTCCTCTGGGCGGGCAGGGATTTCCCTTCCAATAAGTCGTTGCGGTCGGTTAACGCGACAATAAAAAACACTTTAAAAAATGTGCCCATTGTTGTTGTGCAAGAGGGAAACTTTTAATAAAAAGCAGTAACATTTTGGGGTTGCTTGGGGGTCGCTGGGCCAGGGAGAAAGGGACCAGCGCCAAGTGAAAGTGCCCGAAACTTGGGCGTGGAAATTGCAATTTCTTCTAGATTTTCGGTCGTTCCTCGTTGGTGTTTCTTTCTTTATTTTCCATTTTACAGGCGTGGCGCATTGAGGCATAAATAACAGCAACATTATTCACACCGAAACGGCAACAACAAGCGGGAATAGAGACTAGAGAAAGTGCCCCCCGTTGTATGCCGGGGATTTTCCCGATTTTGTTGTCTTCGGACACTAAGTAAACTCTGCCGAGAGAAAGCCAGGCTAAGAGCAAGTTTGTCTGCCTGGCAATAGCATCCAACCTAGCATCCAGGCAACCAAACAACCAACAGCAGCCAAAGTTTATATTTGGTTTATTTACGCTAAGCCAAGTTTTTTTTCTTACTTTTATTTTTGTTACTTATTCTACACTTTTTTTTTTTTAAGGGAGCACTGAAATACGAAATACGAGGTCGAGGGGTGCCGAGTACATTTTTTAACGCTTTAGCAAATTTTCCCCGCTTCCAAAGTTGCTTTCCGTGTATCTTTCTTTTGTTTTATTGGGCCAAACTTTTGTCTCGCACTTTTTAAATATGCAAAAGTGAGTTGTTGATCCCCTAGCTGGCCCAAAACGCAATAAAAACAAAATTTAATAGACACAAATCAGGTGTACACATGTTGCCGTTTCCAAGAAATCGGTTTTTTAAGTGTTTTCGTTTCAGTCTAATTTGAAACAATAAGAGGAGACTATGCTTTCACTGAGAAATTAAATAGATAAATAAATAAACAAGAACACTTTTTTTTAAATATATAATCTACTTATATATCAATTTAATAAATTGCCTCTTGGGCATTGAATTGCCCTAAGATTGCTCTGCTTATTTAACCACAATTTCTCTATTAAAATACAATTTCTTCCCCCTTATGTAGACAACCCCAAATCAGGTTCCTTAGACCCTGGCTTAAAAAATGCCACCCTTACTCAAACTCTAATTAGGTTAAGGTGGAACGGTAGAGGTAGCACATAATCTCTCTCAGAGGCTTATTTTTATTTCAAGAAGCCTTCGGTTAATATTAAATTTTTCAACAAAAAAGGAGGGAAAATTGTATTTCATATAATTTGGTTTGCGAGACTTTGAAGTTCTTTGGGTTCAGTTGTTGTTGTTCTTCGGTGTGTGCCGCCGCATTTATAAACACTCGAAGCATTTTGTCGCGACAGATTGCCTGCAGTGCCACGCCCCCCGGGGGGAAGAGTCGGAAAAACCACCAACTGCCATATCCTTCTTTGCTGAACTCTGTTGACGATTTTCCACGGACTAATACCCTTTGGGCGCTCATTTTCCCGCGAGTTTCTTCTTTGCCGGCTCATTTCGAATGCATTGCGTGGCGGTTAATTTCGCTACGGGCTATCGGTCATTGGTTATCGGTAATCGGTCATCTTGCTTGCCGAAATGAGGAAACCTCATTGAGTTTATCTCATTATTCGCCTGATTGGGCATAAAAATTGGATCGTCCATAAAAATAAAGAAAAGTTATATAATAAACCACAGCTTTGATCTTTCCCTCGCTAACCTCCCATATATATTTTATTTTTTTCCAGCTTGCTCTCGTCCTTTTGGCAAACTTTATTTAGCTGCCATTAAGTTGCGGCAAAACAAAAATATGGCCGCTCCCCTGGGTGCAATCCTTATAAATTGCTTCCACTATCCACGGCATCCCCAGCTCAGCCGCCCCCCGTTAAGTTTCCTTTTTGATGGCTTCGCTTTGTCCTCGTCTCGCACCCATAAAATTGCTTAATTAAATGAGTTTTATGTCCTATTGACAGTCGCTCAAATGGAAAGCGAGAAAATTTATGCGGACTTGTCACGTAGCCGACAATTTGTCTCAATCATAATTTTAGCCCAAATCTTAACGTTTGTTTCCTTTTTGTTTTTCTTGCCGTCTTCGGGTTCGTTTTGTCGGTGTCCTTAATTAAGGCCTCGGGTTTGTTGTCGATTGCCCAAGGCGTGGAGATGCTATCAAAAGGATACAAACAATGCACACGTGTTGTCCTGTCAGACGAAATAGATAAGTGTCACACATGTCCTTAAGTGGGGAAGCCGTTTGAATGGGAAATAATTAGAATGGAAAATAACGAAATGTAAATCCTCTTTTTTGTGGTTCTTTAGGTAAATAACATGGGAAAAGTTGTAGAAAGTAATTGAATATATTCTTTTCAAAGGGATTTTAAATCTCTAAATTAAGTTTTTTGTTATTTTGCCTCATTTAGTTACTTAAAATGCAAATAATATAAAAACAATCTTGATTTCTTATATTTTATTTATCTTATATTAAGTTAAATATTTCACTCGGCTGACAACTGCAACAAAGATTTCCAATCCCCAAAGATTTCTATGTTGTTTATCCAAAATTTCCTACACATTGATGATTTTCTTATTTAAATCTAGAATGTAGAACAATTTAAATTCAATTTTACTATCTAGCCTGCCACATTTCTCCTCGTCATTCCCCTCACATTCCAGGTTTAATGATTTCAAAGTTCAACTCCTGAATTGAAATACCTACTTTCCAGCGTTATAAATCACAGACTGCGCCTGTAATTTGTTTCGCATTCTTCAAGGAGACGCCAGGCAGACTTTTGTGGAAATGTGGAAAAGCCTCTGAAAGAAAACCCAGACAAATAACAACAAGAGGGAAAACACTCACGAGCCCACCGCAAAACAAAAATCCCGCCCACCTATGAAAAGACGCGCCCACAATTCCGAGAACATTACGCAGCCATACATAAATACAGACAAATAAAGTTTTGTGCGACGCGTTTCCGATTTCGTTGCTTCTTTTTTTTTTGTGTGGAAATGTGGAAATGGGGAAAAATGGTAAAACGGGGGCATTTTCCGGGGCGTGGAAGGGAGCACGCATGTTGTCTGCCGCTTGTCTAGAAAGAGACAACTCTGTTGGAGAAACGGCGGAGGATTCACCCACCTGGCAAAGATTTATGTCGACCGAAAAGGTGTGTGCGCGTCTTTAAGAGAGAAAATTTACGAGCCAGACGGAAAACCCTTTTCCCACATTTTCCCGCCATCCCCTACCCCCCCTGGTTCCGGCATAATTAGGCTGCCATTAGCAGTTAGCTTCGCCCACAGACATAACTCTCGGCTGACTGTGCCGAAAAAGCAACCACAAGGCACTTTTTCAAACTCGGTGGCTCTCTCTGTTTGCAGAGACCATAAATTTGTGTTGAAGGGTTTTTGTGATCATATCGGTTACACATTTCCATGCAAATGCATTATTAATGAGCGGATTTCTTTTGGGTCTCGTCTGATTTATGTGCCACAGTTAATTAGGATCTCGATTTGCTGCCCCAATTCCCGTTGCCTACTTTCCAGCGCCCCTCGCCTTTCCCCCTTAAATTTATTTATTATTGATTTTGTTCACACCGCCGAACACACAGACGCGACGCAAAATACAAACAAAAAATAAAGTGGCAGAAAACAAATATAAATCAAATTGCAGTCATTTATGCTGACAAATGCAAAATATGCAAAAACAAAATGAATGAAAATAAATAAACGGCATAAATATTGTGTTTGGCAGGGCAAACTATATGTAAATGAGTAAATGGTCAGCGAATGAATGCATTTCACCGAAATCTCGCAATTTCCAATTGCAATTTTTATTACCTTCCGTTGGGACAGCAAAGACATGTAATAAAAAAATATGTGAAAAGCTGATTTTGAAGACCGAAGCTTAAGTTATACTTGAAAAAACAAAGTATAACAAATAAAAATATATTATAAATTACAGAAAATAATACTGTACTTTTTAAAATATTTACCTATTATAAGTGCACAATATTGTTTTATTATTATTATTATTTTATTAAAAGTAAAATTCAGACATACTGTAGTATTCCTTTAACCTTTCTTAGTTTCTACATAGTGATTTACTATTATAACAATTTTACGTTTTTTATAATTTTCTACAAGTGCTCTCAAGTGTTTCGTTATTTCCAAGTACCCAATGATCGTTAGGGTACAACATTTAATAAAAACGCTTTATTATTTGACTATTAATTTGCATCACAAAAAATAAAATCAATAGCATTTAGTAGCATTTCATTTTTTTGCTCTTTTGCTATTTAAGTGTTTAAGCCCTTAACATGATTTTTCTCTATTGAATTTTAGTGATTATAAAACAAAAACCATTAGAACTAACATGTTTGCTTGAATTAATTTAATAAATAAATATTAAAAATTGTACTCAACGGAATGGAAACGAATTCTGCCCAATTAGGATTATGCTAATTAGAATTATTTTCCTAGTGTTTTTTTTGTCTGTGGCTAATTCGAGTTCAATTAATCTTTCTCGGATTTCCTTACAACGCTTTTGACGCAATTAAATTTACAATGCGCACAATAAATACATAAAATAAATTGTGCAATTGATTGGTAATTAGCTCAGGTAAATTATGCCCTTAATGCTGAGTCAGAAAAAATATTGACGCAATTTCTTTTTTATATTTTTACAGCCCACAAAGCATACGGTGTTCAATTAATTTATTAAAACAAAAAAATCAACGCAAAGTGAAGGGTGGAGGGAGGCAAAAATGATAATGCAATTTTAATGCCTGGTAAATAAACAATTAAAATTGGTTTAAGTGCAATTTGTGCGACAGCATTTAATATTATGAAAATGCTGTAAAAGTTGAAAATCGTGAAAAAGCGATGGAAACGGAAAATTCTAGAAGCGAGAGACCTGGCCGAACCTGACATTATATCAAATTTCATTCATTAATTTCCATTTCCCAATGCCACGCCTGTCTGACTCTGCGGGTTCAGGCTTTTACCCCTCGCCCGCCACGATTTTCCTTGCTCCATCTTTGCCCTTGGCAACACCACCCCGCCGGAAAAACTTTCGCTCTCTGTGTAACACAAAACCTGGGCTCGATTTTCTTGTCTTTGCCCGTGTTCTGTTGCGTTGTCTAATCATGTATGAATGAATAATGATATGAATTTGACATAGCACAAAGTGTACAAAAGAAAAGACGGCACAGGATCCGAAGGCAGAGGCAGAACGAACATAAAGGACATGCAGACGAAATTTATTCATGCAAGTAAATGCGGGAAAAATGGAAAACAGCTGAGCTGGGAGGGCTTGGCGAGCTTGAGTTTTGTTTGTCGTGATTTGGGGCATGTACCACTTCTCATTTTCCATCCCGGGGGAAAACCTCAGCTAAAATTTTGGAGGAGAGTACAAAAATAAAAAGAATACTGCTTTTAATTACAACACTTTAAGCTTTAGCCAGCTTCAAGTAGCTGAAAGTGGCCGGAAAAGTGACTTTACCTTGCCTTTACCTCAAAAAAAAGGAAACCCGGGAAGGTAAAAATAAGAAAAAAGTACTATTTACATTTATTATTAATGTACTTATGCTGCAGCTAAGACACAGCACAGACACAAGGAAATTGCGTTGTCAGCAGAAGCTCCAAGATATACGGCTCTGCCAGGACTTTGCCATGTTTTGTGTTATGAATTCTTAATGTCTTTTACTTCTATGGGGAAAAAGTACCCCCCAACAAAAAGGGAATTCAATGAGAGAACATTAGAAACAAGTTAAGCAGGGTTTTTTTGGTGAACAAAATATTTAACTAATGAAGTTTATGGTATCAGTTACTAGAGGAGAATTTCTGAGTTTTGGTAAACTCTAAAACAAGCCGAGTTTCGCGTTTCCAATTAGGGTTTGATGGAATAGAAGCTGTGTTTATCATGTTTGGTTGGGGGAAACTATTAATTTAGTTAATGGATTTCAGGTGTCAGTTAACTGAAGAAAGATTCCCACAGCATATTTAAAGATATAATGAAAATTACCAGCTCTTATTATATTTAAATAATGGAGTTTATTGCATCAGTAGTTCAGAGAGAGAATTTCTGTTTTTGATAAACTTAAAACCAAACAGAGTTTCAGGTTTCTAATAAGGGTTTAATAATAACAGAAGCTGTGTTTTAAATGCTTTGCAGAAAACTATTAATTTATATTAATAGCATATAATAATATTAACATATTTTAAAATCTAATGCAAATAACAAGTTTTGATTGTATATAAAATGTATTCCTGTAATAAGTTTCCTCTTTTACTTTCTTCAAACTTTTCCTCTTTTAGATCCTTATCAAATGATTACCTCTTATCAAGGGAAACTCTATCTATTACATGGTTTTTCCATTAGCTTAAGAGACATATAGCCCCCCTTGTGGTATTCCCCCTGGGACGTAATCCCCCGCTTGTAGTTGCTATTTTTATTATACAATATTTTCTGGCTGAACATGCGCCTTATGCTTTTCGCTCCCCTATGAGTGTCTGTAAAAAATTACAAACATTTAAAGTTTGTTATGAGTCCGCGGAACACACACACAAGTTGAAAATAAAATAAGGAAAATCAAGTTCCGAGCTAAAAGGTGCAGACACAAGGGCGCTTGTTTCGATGTTTGTTTGTCTGTCTGTGGGGACGCATAAAATATGCGCCAGACACGGGGGAACTTGGATCTTGTAAAGCGTATGAAGCATACATTAATACGCTGCTTCTTTATAATTTATTTAGAAAGAGCAGACGAACGAGCAGAGAGTCAAAAATTAGTTGTTGTTTTTTTCATTGGGCTGAGCGAAACAATAAAATGCGAGGCGTAAAATTGCCAGAGGCCAAAGTATTTAACACCAACTACAAAGCCACGCACGTCTTCCCGCCGGAGTCAAAAGCAAATGGGCAGAAGCGGCAGCAGCCATCGGGATAATTGCCCCAATGGACGTGGCAATTAACGAGCCTTGCGCCACAAGGATAAGCCAGGACAAAATGGACAATGGGCCGCAAACTTATGCAACACAAATTGCAAACCGTTCGCTTGGGGGGGTGACAAAGTGGCTTCCGGTGGGAAGTCGGTGGGGTTGGGTCATAAAGTGGCATTGACGCACGGATCAATATAAGAGGGGAGGTGAGGATTAACTTACCCAGCTACCTGCTACTATAATGGTACATCCCTTGCCTCCAAACACACCCCCTAAATTCAATCAACTTTCCTGTTTATTTGTATGGCAATTAATTTTGGCAATCTAACCAGTAAAAGCCATCAACCTAAACAAGTGAACTCTGAACGATAAGCCCTTAATGCATGCACTGAAAGAAAGGCTGCAAAAGAATTGAAGATATAAATTTTAGGTTTATTAATAATAGTTAATCTATGTTTTCTTTCCAATATACTAATGATTTCTGAAGGAATTTATGCTCAGCTGAACCGAAGTACTAATATAACACCAGTTGGTACTTAAAAAAATTAATTAACTCAGCTTAACAAATATTTGTAATAGCAATTGCTTAGACATTTTTTAGGCCCCAAGAAAATCTCTTAAAGTAATCTCTAAAACAGATTCAAGTGTATTCAAGGCCTCCCTCTTGGGCTGCCATTTGAAATGCAACATGCCAGAGTGCAACATTTCATTTTGGCTTGCAAAACGCTCGAGAATTGACTCAACAAAAACCTCGACAAGCAATAAAAATGGCAAAAACATAGACGAACCGAAACGGAACCAGAGCAGGAACAAAAAATACAATACGGCCGGCGAAAATGCTTCTTTTGGCTAGTATGTTGCGTTTCAGTTCAGTTCTGTTGGGGCCAAGCAAAAACTGTGACAGGGCACAAAGAACGGCGCGGCACTGGAAACAAAACAAGGAACGAAAAAAAAAAAAAAAACGGCCAGAACTAAAACAAATATTCAGCAGGAGGCAAACTTTATTTCGGTTTCAATTTGCGATAAAAACAGCGACAACAGTCGCCAGGGCAGCGGCAAATGAAATTTAACAACTCGACGAGGAGTGAACTCGAATGGGAAATGCAATGAGATGGGGAATTGGGAGCCGAGAATGGAAAATGGAGCCGGGCACTGGGAGTTGGGAACCGGGAACCGAAGGAGGAGAAGGATCAGGCAGGACATCGGGGGCGACTTGGCACAAAAGACGAGAAATGCATTTCCCCCGCTGCAATTGCTGTCGCTGCTTGTTTTTGAACATTCATAATAAATTTTGCGCTCTGAACCTCCTTCGACAGCAAAAACAAAAGGAGCGCCGGGATATATATATATCCTTTTTTGCTGGTCGTTTCTCCACTGCTCATAGTTTTCCACGTTTTTTTCTGACGCCGCCTCCAACCAGTTGAAATGTAACGGATGTTAGAGCTGCACACTGAAAATTATATATAAACAGGATATGACAGGCAGGAAGCCGTTGCCCTCTGGCCCCGCCGCACTCCCTAACTCCTGCCGAACTCCCCCCAGATTTCTCCGATTTTCCCAGGTCCTCCCACCGTCAAGTCGAAGTGCATTGCTAAGCTTTTTCTTGCTTGCCTTTTTTTTATATGTGCCCTTCTTACTGCTTGAATTTTAATGCCAAATGGCATTCCGGATTGAGCCAGGACTTGGTCTCGGACCAGAGCAATACGAGACCAGCCTTGGATCTGCCGCTGGCCAGGACTAAACGGCTATCAGGGGAAACAAGCTGAGAGCCGGCAAGTGACAAGAGTAGCAGGAATACTGCAAAGGATATTGCGTCCGGCGGCGTTGTTTCATATTTAACGTGGGATATATATATCGAAAGTGCCTTTTATATTTAAATAGGTTGTACGTTTTGCAAAGAAACGATTAAGATAAAGCTTTTTTATGCAAATAAATAAATATGAAAACAAAGTAAATATGATTATTAGTTCCTTAAAGGTTTTTAGCTTAAAAAGCAACGGAATTCCAAGAGTTATAGTTATAGTTTCTTCAGAATTTAACTCTAAACGCAATCTCGTTTCAAAAATACAAATATATAAGCATTAAACCTAAGCATAAAATAACTCTCTACACTTTTATCTCTTGTCTTGCTTTAAAGTTTAAACATTTACTAGCAACATTTACCTCTTTTTATTATTATTTTCCGCAAAATAAACCTTCTCAACTGCATTTTAAGTGGATGAGCTACAAAAAGCCCCATCTAGTAGACCGTGTCTAGGTACGATAAAGTGCGAGCACTACTCTTTTTGCTATATTTTATGCAAGTATAAACACAAGTGCTTGGCTCACATAAATCACGCATACGCACTGTGGCCCACTGCCTGACGCAAGAGGAGAAACTATAAATAAGCCAGACGACACTATAAACAACAAAGAAAAAGTGGCAAGAAAGTCTGGCAGGAAGGAGTTTATAACCGAGATGGATAAGCCATAATGCCGCCTTAATTAGTCATACGAGAGATGCTTTATTCCCCAGTTAAACTTGAAAATCAAAACATCAAGAGTCTGAAAGGGGGATTTTTCCGCTGCCTGAGCCTCTGGTTTATTTATATACCTATATACATGTATAAGTGTATTGAACAACTTTATCCAATTTCTCGTTTTGCGCTGAGACCAGCACATCGCGCATAAGCACGTACAAATCGCATTTCTTAGGCTCCTTCCTGCCTGCCGCCTCTCTGCCCCCCGCTTATCCTTTTTTATTTGCCCCTGCATGTGGGCCAGGCTTTGGTTGTTTAGCTGTCAGATTTACTTGTCTCACTGTCTCACTGGGTCGCCGCCTGAATATCCTGGGTGCTGTATGCCGTATGCTGGATGCTGGATGTGTGTGAGCTATAAATCGACAGCTAAATCTGCAAAAACATTGATAAGACAAGCGACATGCCAATGCGGCCAAAGGCATTTCCTATCCCCCAGACGCCGCCTCAGATTTAACCCGAAATACCAAAACGAACCGTAAATGTTTAGCCAACTTGCTGCGAAATTGCTTTTCGATTTATTTTCTATGCGTATGTGTATTTGTATATAGTAGCTATATGCATGTCGGACAAATTGTTGGGCCAGAAGCAGGCAGACCGAAAAGGCATTGTGACAAATTAGTATTTAGGCATTTGTTGTTGTTGCTTGCTGCGCTGGCACAAAATTATGAGATCCTTATCGTCAACACTCTGATTGAGTAATAACCCGAGTGAGGGACACAATGTTTGCCAAGAGCGATGGCGACAGAGATATGCAGTTGCCCAAATTGTGTGCTTGGCCTGGAAACTGGGCCAAATTGGTTTGGTTTTGCTGCTTCCCGGGTAAATTTGAAATGTATAAAATGGCGAAAATATTTGCCAAATTTCTGGGACGGGGGAGTTCACTTAAATGAGAATGATGAAAAAATATTGGAAACATTTCCATAAATTATTCAAGCATTTCTATTTTGTTTTTTGCTTGTGTGACACGATTTGTACAGCTTAATTACAAATTAATTTAAGCAATTTATTATGTATTCCGAATATTTTTTTAAGGGTTTTTATCGACTGTGTTTTGTGTAAGCTCTAATTAAATATTGTAAGCTGACCTAAATATAGGATTTACTAAAGAGAATTTGTTTCAGAAACAATATATATTTTTTGGTGTGGAATAAATAAAAGCTACACTAGTTCACATGCCTAAAATTTGCATATTTCGCTTGCATAATTTTTATTAAATATTTTACAAAAAATTGGTGAAATCTGTATTTAATTTTCTAACATTTTTGTTGAGCTTGTAAATTAGTTCAGAATTCTTAACACATGCTAGCTGCGGCAAGTACACCTACGTTTTGAGCATAGGACATTTTTCAGCACTTTTTAAAAATAAGTACATTTAAAAAAACCATCTAAAACCTATATAAAATATCATAAAAATATATAAAGATGCCATGGTTTTCTTACAAGATAAATTTAAAGAATTTATAGACAGATAAAATATATTTTTCAAATTTAATTTCAAATTTAGAGACACCCTTGACTAAGCCTATCTTTCAGATAAAACCCTCAACTCATTTGATAAACTCCCAAAAACCATTCTCCTTTTTATTTAAAACAAAATAAACTCCCAAAAATATATGAAAACCAAACTCACCTAGTGTCTTGGTCCATTGGGCGGTGGGTCGCCAGTCGGGATAGTGCTTGGGGAAGAGTTCGCGGGTCCAGTAGGTGTGCAAGACGACCTTGTAGACGGCCAGGCGATCCAGGGTGCAGCCCGTTTGGGGGGCGGGCTGCGTGGCGGGGGGCGTGGCCAGCGCTGGCGTGGGATTGACATTCGAATTGACATTCGGACTCTGATTGGGATCGGACGTGTAGTAGTAATTACGATTCAGATTGGAATTGGAATTGCCATTCGCATTTGCATTTGTAGCGGCGAACTTGATGTCGTTCTGCTCCTGCTCCTGCTCCTGCTCCCGTTCCCGTTCCCGTTCCCGATCCTGTTCCTGTTGATTCTCCACACTATAGGCGTATATGGCCGGATTGGAGATGAAGGAGGCGCCATAAGAACTAACGGCATCCGTTCCGGTTGCAAGGAGACCCACTCCCAGGAGGAGCAGCGCAAGCAGGAGGAGTGGAGACTCCGTTTTTGGTGTCGCTCTCATTTCGCCAAATGTGCTAATTCTCTCGTTCCGCACCCTGTGTGCCCCACTCTCGCGCTCCGTCTTCGTCTCCGCTTCCGTCACGCTCTATCCTTTGCCGGCGTTTGGGGGCTATTTTTGTTTTGATATAATTTATATTTTTTTTTCTCGGTTTTCGGTCGCTCTTGTCGCTTACACTTCACATTCGCCTTCGGGGGCCGGCCGAGTCGACGCTTAAAAATAAATGCACACACACGCACGCACTTACGCACGGCACTCACATATTTATTTTTGGTTTCTTCAACTTTTCACGCTCGTTGGCGTTTTCTTCACTTTTTGGACTTTTGGCGCGCGGCAAGCTGCTCCTCGGCCAACAAATTCGATATGTGTGCGCGAGCGGAACGACCAGATGTGCCTGCATCCAAGTATCCAGAAGTACCGTTAGCAATCCGCCCGCGTGGAGAGTTCGTTGCTGACTGAGAGCCAATGTTGCGGCAGGCAAATGAAAACAGAGCAGCGGTGGGTGCTTTGCAGACACACACGTAAAACGAGAGCGAGAGAAAGTGTACCACTGCTTGGGGATAGCTCAGTGAGAGAGAGAGAGAAAGTAAACGCCAGAGAGAGGCCATGTTGGGGAAATTGTGATCCAACTGTTGTTGTGGTAGAACCAGAATAACAGAACAGCCTGTTGAGCCTGTCTTTGGCTTAGTTGTTGTTTTCTTAGAGTGCTGTCTATGGCTATGGTTAATATATTAATGTTATAGGTTTAACATCTGCTGTTAAATTTAGACGTTAATTGGAAACCGAAAATAATGGTTTAATGTAAATGTATTACTTTCATATAGGAAGCAATCTAACATATAAAATTTAATTTATAAATTAGGGGGTTTATTAATTTAAAGTTTTTATTTATAATTAATGAAGAAGATATTAGGTATTAGATATAAGAAGTTAAGTAGATTAAATTATCTAAAGTTAATAAGGTATTTGTTACACATATATCTGAAAAGTTCCAGAAAATCCCAACCTCAAATGTTCTGTTATAATTCCAAAGCTTCTCCATATAAACTTTTCCCATTCATTTATTTTCTTGTCATTTTAATTAATTTCAAACCTTGAATAACCACAAAATACCTAACATATTTATTAATTTAAAGTTTTTAGTTTATTTTATTAAGGTATTTATAATTAATGAAGAAGATATTAGGTATTAGATATGAGATATTATGTAGATTAAATTATCTAAAGTTAATAAGGTATTTGTTACACATATATCTGAAAAGTTCCGGAAAATTCCGAACTCAAATGTTATTTTATAATTCTAAAGCTTCTCCTAATAAACTTTTCTCATTCATTTATTTTCTTGTTATTTAAATTAATTTTAAACACTGAATACCCACAAAATGTCTCACAATATTTCTTGATATGACAACACTTTAAATATTTAATCCCCAGGTAAAATTTCACCTATACCATATGAATGAAGGCAGCAGAATTTGACTCCGGCAAACACTTGACATTTCCCCAGACGAGTGTTAGTCACATTGTTGGCTTAACCCCCGACTGCGATTAACCCCCTGTGATTACCGCTCGTTGCCGATGATTGCCGCAGGCTTAGTCGCATTTATTGCACATTTCCTTCTGTCGTTCCTGAATGTCAGCGTTAATGAGGCGGGCTTATGTGTGTGCACTACACTACACCCTATACATATATCCATCTGATTCTACGGCGTGTGTGGTTGTGACGGCTCAGCAGAAGCTATTACTATTGTGCTCGAACAATGGGAACAATTTCCGATTAAAACCAATTGAAGCACTTTAATTGCTACAATTCAATTAAACAACACGCTAATGGCAAGCGAACTATCGATTTATTGAGTGGGGGTTGTCCACCGGTCAGCGGTCTGTCGTAGATACTTCTTTCAGAACTTCCATCGAACCCATACCCGATAATTGTCATTGCCATTGACATGTGCCCCCGGCGGCAATTACCCCCGGAAGCCATCAACCCATACCGAGCAACTCGCATCTTCAGGTGGGAGCTTCCTCGAAACTTGGACACACACAATTATGTTGCACTTAAATGAGTTGTACGTGTCCTGGCCAAATGTTCGTGTCCCGTGTCCCTTATAGATCGTGTCCTGCGATACGCTTGGGTACTTCACATCACTAACAAAAATGATTCTAAATTACATTTTGTATTAATACATAGGTTTTCTAAAGCATCTGGGAATTATAATTATACAAGTGTAAAGGTTGTAAAATATATTGTTAATATACATGCGTACATCTATTTTTAATAGTTTATTTTAAGTACATTTATTTAAGAAATTGTAGTCTCACAAGAAACATTAAATGATATTTAAATTATTTAATACCAAACTGAACCCATTTTTTCCCACAGTGTATGTAAATTGTGCGTGCGTGAAATTTATTGCAGTTAATAATAATTGTCCATTCTACTTGAACGACCACAACGATAATGTGCTTCCCCAACCATTTCGCCTTGTCTCTAACCGCTTGTGGTCAATTATAAGCGGACACTCCGCCATTTGTCTTAGACGTGGTCAATGCCAGGTTGGCTAGCTGCCCTTTGGGTCTTTTTATGGGTCTTTAAATGCCGGCCATTAGTTAAGTGCGTCATATACAAATACACAGCACGGAGCCTGGAATTTATTCAAATGAGGTGCTAATGTCCGTTTGGTGTAATGGTATTCACCGAAGGAAAATTGGTACAATTTTCATTTTCTGATAATGGTTTGATAGGCAAAAAATGCTTATTAGTAATAATGATTAATATGATTATATTTTGGAACTAAAAAAAAAATCTGAAACGAAATCAGTAACTTTTGAATATTCAAAAATTGATAAATGAATTGACATAGTTATAAAAATAAATATGCCTTAGAAAATAAATTTACAAGTATTTATTAAAATATTTAAATATTAAAGTAAACCAATTTATACATATTTACCTTATTTTGAATATTTTCAATTAAAATTCTAGCTTATAAAATACTTTCAACCTATATTCTGGTTGCTGACGCTTTTCCAAAAATACTGGGAAATGTTCTCAATTTTCTGGCTGCACAGCGCATGAATTTTCTCCCGCTCATTTTCCACTCTCTCTCTCTGTCTCTCTCTCAGGCTTTTCCCTCTGCTAGTTTCTAGTTTCGCTCTCATTTTTCTCACCTGAGCGGACAAGACATTTGTGTTTGATTGTCGGCAAAATACGAATATAATCCATTCAGTAAAAGGAAAAATCCCAAATACATGAACCAGAAGAGACAGTGGGAAAAGTGGGATGTGTGTGGGGGGATGGAATGGCAGCGATTGTGGGCCCCCGAATAGCGATGGACCGCCTCACGAGCCACCAGCAAACGGCAAAAATTCCTAATAAAGTTGGCATTTGCCAAACAGACACGCAGACGTGCAGACAAACAGGATCCGTATACCCTGTACACGTCGCACACCTGTACCACCGTGTACACCGCCTCCCCCCGAATCGCCCTAATATTTACCCAACTTTACCTGTTCGTTGTTGCCTTTATTGAAAGCCGTACAGAAAGCAACCAAAATGCAACCACCTTTTCTGCCAACCGGCGAATCTCGATGCATTTCTCCCTGAATGGGTGGGCGTATTTGCATAAAAACTATGCATTTGCTTCCTATTTCTGTACTATTTGTTGTCTTGTTTGTTGTCTATTTTGTTGTATATTTTTGTCTATTTTTTGTAATAAATAAATCCACTAAAAAAGACAAGAAAATATGCTGCCACGTGTGTGTTGCTGAATACAGTCATTCGTTCCTTTCCGTAGAATGTCATCAAAAAGTCAAAATACTTGAAATATCTGTCACTGTCACTCAAATCGCAAATTTGCATGCTGCATCTGCAGTTTGGCAAGCTTTTAGAATGGATAACCAGATTTATAGCTTGCTTAACTATAAAATACTAATGTATTTCTTGGAAGAGAAATAAATTTAAAGCTTAAGGCAATTTTCATACTATTTTTATGCTACCTATTATATGAGTTGAATTTGTTTATCATAAACAACTTGTATCTATTATTTTTTTGCATAGGTTACATTAGTTTATATAGATATATTGTATTTATAATTAATCTAAAACAATAACGTCTTAAAGCCCTTTAAATATGTAAATAAAAAACAACTGATGGCCTATATAGTTTATAAAACGTCTGTCATGTAGACAATTTATCAAGTGTATGGTCAGAGGGTTTATAGTGGGAGGACTTAAAAAACCCGCAGAGGAAGTGAGTGAGTTCATTAAAAAGGCTTTGGCACCCGCTCTAATTCCACAAATCATTCTCGCTTAAGTCGCCCTAATCCAGTGCAACGCCAAAAATTTGTCAGTTTCCGCAGGCTTACCGCATAATTTATGTTCTTCGGCGTTGGTCAGTCGTATATATACGCATTTACATAAACAAATAGAGGATATGATATAAATAAATAAAACTTGCACACATATTTTCGTTTGTTGGTCTTATTTCATATGGATTTTGGGCCAGGAAATGTTCATCATTTGATTTTTGTATGCTGATGACGTAACACTTACTGCCCATTGATCTATTCTAATGCAAATTAAATGGAATAATATTTATTTTCGGTCAGTCTGTCCGTGGCTAGATTTCATTAGCTGCCTGTGCCGAAAAACCCATTGAAAATCAATTAAAAATACACATTTGTGTAAAAGAGCAGTGCAGTTGTGTTCGTTTTCTTTTTTTCTGCACAATTGTTTGACCACGAATAATATAATTTCAATTAGGTTTTTGGATCCAGCTGCTGGGATGATACTGGAAACGCATTTTAGATTTGGCGGTAATTATGCGGCGGCTGCAATTTCGAGCGATTTAACTGACCAGTTGGCTTTTGTCATCGCTTTGATTCAATTAATTTTGCACGCGGAAATAATGAGGCGAGAGGACCAAAGCGAACTAGGAACCATCGCCCCGGGCCATTGATTGTTTGGAGAGGAGGTGAGGGTTCGGTTACCCTATAATTGATTTTAAATGAAGTGGAAATGGGTTTGTTGCACGACAAAAGGACTTGTATTTATCGGATTAGGTGCGGTGCGGGAAATGAGGTGTCTCAACTTATTTAAATCGTGTTTGATTTGAGTCCTGAAGAGCATTTTCGGAATATGATCGTTATGCAAAGGATAATGAACTATTTAAAGTATTTTTATGTGGATCCGTATTTGTATATAGAATTAAGACTTGTAGTTTAAAAATGTACATTTATTTAAACAAAAGGCTGCTAGAAATGTGAATTACTGATAATTAAAAGATAGATAAAGGTTCAAGATATTAAAATATAATATTAAAACTTTTCTATATTCACCTTCTCCTAGTCTTTATGAGTTCCCAGCTAATAAGTCCCCGAGAAGCTATGCAAATGAGGCTGCTTTCACCCCCAGAAAGATATTGCATTTTCTTACCCCTTCAATGACCTTCCTTCCCCTTAAAGCTACCCACAAGACCCACTTGAATCGGCTTTCCGGCTGCGCTTAATTAAAACGCAGGGTCACGTAGTCACTGTCTAATCCAATCCGGGGCCAGAAGTCCTGGCTACGTATACTGCCTGTCACTTTGGCAATTCCTTGGCTCATGCCCGATGGCGCTTTACTACTTTGTAAAAGGGGGAAAAATAAACCAAAAAAAAAAAGAAAAACCTAAAAAAGAGAAAGGGGAGCATGGGTAAACGAAAAGCTAATTTGGGTTTTTCTTGCTGCAATTCTGCCTGCCTGCCTGCCATTCGGTTCCAGTCGTTGGCGTTTTTGCCGGGGACTGTGTCAAAGTGCATGCCAAATGGAGAATTGCATTTCCAAACATTTGCGCAACATTAATTGCATAAATTTTGGGGGGAGATGCAAAAGCATGGGGGGCGTGGCAATTTAAAGAGCGAAGGAAAAGTCATTAAAATGTAGTCACAGCCACGCACCCTTGACTGCTCGCTCGCTTGCTCTCGTTCGGAATTTTCACCGCTTGACTTTTCCTCTCGTCCGTCCATCCGTCCGTCTGTCTGTCATAATTTTATGCCTAACTGTGTCAGCTACCGGCTTTCCTTTCTTTTCGCTCTCCTGCACTCGCCAAGTGCTCATGCATAACGCATTTTTGCGCAGCTAAAAAGTGTGCTATGAAAATGTAACTCAAACCTGTTGCCACGCCCATCACACCACCACCACCACCACCACCAGCAAGCACCGTGCCTTAAATCAGTCGTCATTTCATTAAAATGCACACCATATCCTGCAGGCACAACAGAGAGGACCGGCGACGGCCTTTCACAGCAATTTTCAATGCAACTCTGTTTTTTTTACCAGGATATTAAATTTACCGTTGTGAAAGCACTTTTCCAGGCTCCTAATTACAGCCAAAAGGGAGTAAATGCTTCTGGCCATCTGTGAAAAGGTTTCTTTCCCTAGTTTAAAAGCTTTTTTAGATCCACTCACTCTTGAACAAATATTAAATAACGCTGAGGAAAACATGCTCATGCTTCTGCTCATTGTTGATTCTCAGCCAGTGCTCTTATCGCTTTTCGCGGTTGGCTGCCACAAAATCAATTGTTAAAAGAAAAACCAATATTTTGGCTGTTATTACTTATATTCGTGTGACAGTTTCGCAAACAATTTCTCCCGATTTGGCCCACAAGTCATTCGGCGGAATGTGAACGCACTCACACGATAATTTTCAATAAATAGTTCCAAATCATTTCGCGGGCGCTTGTTCCATTGCTGCGGCGCCGCCTGCCACTGATGCCTGGCACGTGACTTCCTGCGAAAGTCGAGGACAATCAAAAAGGATATTCCAGAGCGACGCTTTGCAGCTCCTTCGGCACGCATTTCATCGCACTTGCCACTGACAGGAGGGGGCCCGATTGGTTGGCAAAACAACAAACATTTATTATTAGAGCAACGACTTTTTTGCCATCAGTGTGCCATGGCTTTTTTGCTCTTCCCCGGAAAACACACAGGCGGCAGTCACACACATCCTCTCGCACAATCCTCGGCCAAATGAATGGGCCAACATATTGGTAGGCTTAGCCTTGGGCTCCTTGAGAAACGGCCAAAGTGCTGGGACAACAACAATCAAGCCGGCATAAGAAAACAACAGCGCAACTACCACAACTACGGCAGCAATTAGCCTGTCAGGCAATTAAAATGCAAAAATTGCCGTTGACACAGGCCGAGCAGGAAGCCGTAAGGAGGATGAATATAAGGCGAGGAAAACGGTGGGACTTGGAGGACGAAAGACAAGGGGAATCCAAGGTCTGGCACAGTGGTTCAATGCTAGAAATTCTAACAAATTAAAAATGGGTAATAGAACTGTATATAGTTACTGATATTTTAAATGATAAATTTGTAAATAATTAAGGAAAATACGTCTTACATATTAAATAAAATTAATATTATTTTATTTTTAATTTTAAAGGGATTTTTTTTTTTTTTTTGCCTAAAGTCTGTCTTTAATTTTTAAGAAGAACTTAAAAGAACTTTGCAAATTCTTATTTTTATTTTTAATTATTAACTTAAATTTTGTTTTAATTTAGTTTCTATATATTAACTTAAT
This sequence comes from Drosophila ogumai, assembly GCA_018904815.1. Taxonomy (NCBI): domain Eukaryota; kingdom Metazoa; phylum Arthropoda; class Insecta; order Diptera; family Drosophilidae; genus Drosophila; species Drosophila ogumai. The sequence continues at coordinate 33,742 of JAEIIJ010010393.1, read as the reverse complement.
TTAACTGAAGAAAAAGCCATTTGACCATCAGAAAGAAGCTCCCAAGAAAACCTTATGGTATTTATTATAAACATTAATTTAAGCATTTCGTAAATACATACTTGTCGTTATAATTTTAGTGGGGAAATCAAAGTCAAAAACAAAATAATTTTAATTCAAAAAACTATTCTATATTAGTTTTTATTGGTTTAAAAAATCTGACGAAATTTGAAAGCTTTTCTAGTTTTTATTAATTTAATAAGTCTGCTAATCGAATGCACAAATAAATATTTTCTAATCTTAAATTTATTTTAAACGGGTTTGAATATATAGTGAAAGGTATTTTGTAATTGATTTGGCAATTTATGTTAATCATTAATATAAATAGTTTAAAGCAACTGAAGTATAAGTCTGAAATCAATTTTAACAAGATAATATAGTCTTTTGTGACACGGTTTATTCACAGACATGTGCCAGGTGAAAGCAAGGAAAACCAGAGGCGAAACAGGGACAGAGACTAAGACAGAGACCGAAAAGGCAAGGGGAAGCCGCCTGACTGTGCGCTCAATTTACTTGTCGCCCCACATAATTCCAAGAAAATTTCGAATAATCCACGGCTAGCTGGGAAAACGGAGAGAGGGAATCCGAACCAAGCTAAATATAAAGTGCATACACAGAAATATCCGCGAAAATTGCACGGGAACAGGAACAACAACGACGACGCTGGCAACAAAGTGTGCTTGGAAAATTGCTAATTACGCGATTGCCGTGATTTTGGCATTGCATATTTCAAGATGCTTCTCTCCTGCAGTTGTCGCTGCCTGTAATTCAAACGGTTTTGCAGGGCGGAAAAGCGGAAAAGCTGAGCGGCAAGCAAGTCGATGGCTGGTCGCTGGGGAGCCAAATGGAAAATATTTCAAATATTTAATAAACGCTGCAGCTACAAATTAAGCGCAAATATTTGGACGCGTAGCAAGTTGAACAGAATATTATTAAATTTTTACCAAGCGTTTGATATAGAGCAACCTCTGTGTTATTAAAGATTAATAATATTAAAGGTTAAAATAAGCAGACCTAAAATGTTGTAAGGTATCTACAATTTATTTTAGTTATATTTAAGATTTTTAATATTTTATAAAGTTAATTTTCTCTCAAAAAAATACTCAAGAACAACCTTACCCAGTTTATATTTTTCTCATTTTAAAAAAGCTTCCAACAATTAGCTTTTCTTCCGCTTAATCGAGGTCACACCGTGTCCCCCACTCACCCTCTTGGGAAAAAGACACAAAAAAGAATAGAAAACAGAAAATAAATAAAATAAGAGCGACAACTCATTTAGTTCTACAGAATCATGCCTCAGTTGACGTGAATCACTCACTCAAGCACTCGAGACAACAACAACGGCCAAGCGCGGGAAACTATTTTTGCGCCAGCCTCCGACGCGGAGGAAGATGCTCCACCAAGACCAAGGCCTATTAGCTCTGACCCAACTGCTGCTGGGCATACTGGGTGGGTGGTGTTTTTCAGGGGGGATGTGCCTGCTCCCCTCCGACCAGCTGACTCTCAAGTTGTCACTTAAGGAGGTCTAAGTGCGGTTCTGTGTGGTGAAGATGGCACGGCAAAGCCAAAGGCAAAATGCGCGGAAAAAGCAAAGAGCGCAGAAAATGAAAATGAAAATGAAAACTTTCTGAATTGCTCATTAGACACGCTAGTTTTTCTTGTTGCTTTTTTTTATGGTCGGTGAAAAAATAAGGGGAGAAATGGCTCTGCAAATGCCCCCAAGAAATCTGGCAGCTTGCTCTTAACATTTTACAGCTGCGGAGGGGAGAACAGGTAAAACTAAAGGTGATTTCGAATGCAAACGGGGGAGCTGTCTAGTTATGGAATTGTTTCTGTCATGTTGAGTACCCGACATGTATATGTGATCTAATGAGCATTGAGCCGGATGCAGGGTGTCCACAAAAATAAGCAGCAATGTCAAGGGGGCATCTACAAAAAAATAAAACTGAAATGTAAAAGGAAAGTATTATCGAATAAATTAATAATTTGTATTTGATTATACGATTTTCAGCCAAAATAAAAAATAGTTTTAAATGAAATTTTGGATTACATTTGAGAATATATTGATTAATGTAATATTCTAACAAAATTTCGCTAAATGTCCTATTTTTTATTTTAAATTATATAAAAAGACCTTAGTGGTGTGACAAGTTTACTAAATAAATGTAAAATAATAAAAATACAGTGTTGGTTTTTGCATTTAGTATACAAAATATTTTATAAATAAATGATACATATAAGTTTATGAAGCATAAGTTGCAAATTTGTTTTTAAAATTTTTAAATTGACTCAATAATTTATTTACCCAATTTATAGAGTTTATGAAGGTTACCTTGGGCTTGACAAACCCCAAAATGGTATTTTTTCCCATATTTTTCCCCACCTTAATGTGTTAACAGCTTTATCAATTTCAGCTTGACACGAATGTTTCCCACCTAATAAATCAAACAATTGAAACGAGAGGCCAGAAAAACAAATTGTTTTTCCATTGCATCGACAATATTGGCAACCTTGCTGTCTTCATTTTGGCGAAAAATCCACAAAAAAGAATAAATATTTGCAGCATTGCATGTCAAGGTTCTTATGTTGCCACGCCCACTAGCAATGCCGCCTGCTCTTCATGCGGATATATAGTATACATTTACAATGTATTTCATATGCCACTTTTTGTTGCACTCGAGATTTTTATTTATATTTTTTATTTCACTGTCCCCGCAATTGTGTCAGGCGGCACTTCAATGTCGAGAGGGTTGTACTGGGTGGAAAATGGGGGTGGGGAAAGTACAGAGGGGGGCGCATTGGTCCCTCGGCTTGTTGAGTTTTCCTATCTGGGCATCGCTTTGATGTTGCAAGTATAACAAAATCCAACAACTGGGTTAATGGCACAAGCATTCTGTTCATCATTTCCCTTCTGCTGGCTGCTGTTTTTGTTATTTTCGTTATTTTGTCGAACAAATCCCCGTGCCATGTCCCAGCAGGCAAACGACACCCACGTGGAAAATCCGGGAGAGAGCAAGTTTTCCCTGGTATGTGCGTTGCTCAGCTCAGGTCGGACCCCTCAAAAAAAAAAAAAAAACATTTATCATGTTCAAGTTTTTCATGTCTACGTCTTGTTTTTTTTTCTATTTTGCTGTGTTGCCGCTCCTAAACATGACAACAAATATTAAATTTCATGTTTTGTCAGGCGCAACCGAGAAAGTGACAGAGTAAGTCGAACGACGAAGGAAGAGTGAAGAAAGCAGGGGAAATTTCTCCAATACTCAGCAGGGTTTTTGCAGGAAGTAGGAAGTGGGTGCCAGCATCTTGTCAAGTTCCAGGCGCAATATTTTAAGTAGCCAGGAAATAAAATCTTGCTGAATTTATTAACAAGATGAAGCGGAAATACTCTCAAGTATTTATGTATAATAAAAATTCTGTTAAATAAGTCGAGCTATGAAATTTTATGTCTGGGGACTATAAATAGTCAAGAAGACTTCAATTAAGAAATTTTGGTTTAGGAAATTTCCCTAATTTAATTTATTAGTTTTAATAAATTGGCTTTAAAATTTGTGCTTAAAGAAATATAAACTTTGAGATGCTAACGAAATATTTGGTAATTTAAAATTTTAAAAAATATGGTATAACATTTGCTATAATTTGACATTATTTTAATTTCAAAAATTTTATATACTTAAATTTTCTAGACCTTCAAAAAATATTTTCTTTCTTTTTAGTTTGGTAAAAATAATATATATCCTAAAATATCTTATAGTGGTTGTTTTTCATTTCCAGTGTATTCATTTGTTACCAGGTAAAGAAAAACGGATTCCCCTGTAAAAATAAAAAATCCAAGCCCAGATTGACAGTTAATAAAGTGGCGACAAGTTACCGCCTGGGTGGCTTCTTCTCCTTCACTGGTTTGGGGTGCTTAAAAGAAAAACCCCTCCAGGAAAACCATGGGAAGGAAACGTGGCAACAGTGGCGTTGACAACTTGACCCAATGTGTGCGACAACTGGCCGAGAAAGTTTGCCAAAGTTGTCAATATAACTGAGAGCTGAACTTTTTGTTTTGCATCGGTGGTGTGAGGGGAGAGTAAGCCAAAGGCTATAAATCTTAAGGTAGCCTAATGAAAGAGGACAAAATGTGAGCCAAGGGAAGCCATTCAACCTCAAACTGGTGAGGGGAAACATTGCAAATTAATTGGATTTCAGTAAAGTAATTTTTATAACACGAAATAGTAAGGGAAAGAAGATAAGTTTTTAAAGTATACATAAATATTTAAGGTTTTATTAAGTAAACATAGTTATGGTAAGGTTTATTAACTATATTTTCCCATCTTTTATTTAGTTTCAAATTAAACACAATTTAACAAAACGAACTCGTGCAACTTAAACCCGTCTCAAAAACAAAAGAGTTTACCATTAAAAGAGCATAAATAATGTCATATTACAGTGAATAATTACAGTTGTCAGCTTAGTGGGTAGAAATCCATACCCTGACCCTCTTCCTCCCCCGTTAACCGGTCTCACAAAAAGGGCAATTAAAGCTGAAAAGGCAGGCGACAAACAGGAGTCGTCGCCGACAGGACACGGAAAAGGGACGGCCGGGCAAGACTGGCCGGATAATTATGGCATGCTGAAGTGTTCCTCCAGTTTTGGCCGAGAGTGTAACCCAATATAAAGGCCATTTATCATGGTGCGTGTGCACAAGTGGAGAGTGTAGATGGAGATCCTATGCGGTTGACTGTTGCTAATAAATTACGGCATGCTGTGGACATGTGCCGCCGAGAGGCAGTAGTCAGGAGCCAGTAGCCAGTAGCCAGTAGCCAGCAGTAACCGGCAGCCAGGAGCGGCAAGGTCCTGCCGTTGACAGTTTTAAATTGCAAAAGCGTTGGCGGTTTCCCGTTTCCAGTTGCCAGTTCCCTATGCCCTTCTAATTAAGCCAAAAACTAACATTTGGCAAATGCATCTGCGGCGCTGTCATAATTCGCACTCCCTTTTTACCGGCTTTTTAATTGGCCTCGACCGGATTTTGGCCAGGCCAACGCGCCTCGAATTAGCCACCGAACAAATGGCCCATCAAAATCAAATTTGTTATTTATGGTCTCGGTCTCGGTCTGGGCCTTGGTTTAGGGCCCTGCCCTCACCCACTTGACACTTGGCATCCCTCAGAGTTATTTATTTATTTATTTGCACGATTCGGCCCCAAACAGAATCAACCAAAAAAAAAAAAGAGAGCAAAAAAACTGTGCTCATTTTTCATTTGCCAGCCTCTTGAATTACGCCAATTATGTCCTGACAGCCTCAAGTTTTCCCTCTCAACGGAGGACGTGTGCCTCTTGGAGTGCGTGGGGCAGATTGCCAAAAAAGAAAAAAAATCAGAGTAAAAATATGCCAAAGGAAAAGGAAAAGCCCTCGAGTGCTCCTGTTGCCAAGGACCCGCTCTCTAATCTTTGAAATCGAAAAGCGCCTTGAATTTCCTTCTCGTTTTATTAATGCTGCGAATAATGCCAATATCAATATGAATGCTCAGCGGCGAAAGGTAACCTTTGATGAAGGCCATTTGCAAAAACTTTTGAAGATTACAATTGCAGAAATATATTCAATTTATTGTTGTGCGTAATCGGTTTAATACATTTCCAGTGGGTGAGTGGGAAAATATTTGCCTGAAATTTAAATCAAGTTTTTAAGCTATTAAAATTGTGTTTACTTGGGTTTTGGAAACGATTTGTTTGGCTGGGATTTATAATATTAAATGCTTTGTTCAGCGATCTTCTTGTAAAATATTGAATACCATTTTGTTATTTATTTACATTGTTTTACTTTCGCTTTTGTATTTTTTCTACCTAAATTTAACCTTTAGAAGGTTTCGATTTTACTTTAGCCAAATTCCTTATCGAAAATCAGATTTTAGTTGCCGAATAAAATATATTTTTATGCCAAAGCTGAATTTTAAATTTTGTAGTTTCCTTAGTTTTATGTTAAATTTAAGCCACATAAACACAAGTTTTTAAGGAGAAAATTCCATTATTACTTGACTAGTTTGTACTACATTTTTAATATAACAATTTCCTAGAACGTTTTCCTTATTTTTCTCAGACTCAAACAGTGGCGCCTGATAAGGGGGCACTGCAATTCCTCAGAGTTGATAACAATTTGCATGGCCAGTGGTCCTTTTGAGTGGAAAATTGCCTTGAAACCAAACCAGATGAAAAACACATTTTTCTCTTCACTCTGAAAGTGAGTATCATCTGGAGAAGCTGAAGCCCCCTTTCGCCGACCGTTCAACAATATTTTATGACATTTTCTGCACAGTTGCAAGCGGAGCAAATAAATTATAAAAATTGTTTGCCTTTTTGCAGCTGCTCCTCCACTAACAGAAGTGCTCGATTCTATCCTCTCCTCTTGGCTGGGCAAATAAATTTGTGCTTAGATTTGTTTGCTCCGCTCAAAGGAGGAAAAAAAAGTAAAGAGAATCCGATGGAGAACAAGAATATATATGTTTATATGGCGACTATGACACAGTTGGTATTAAGAAAGTTGAGCTCTGCAGACGGATGACAATTTGATAGACTCGGAAGCTAATTAAATTTGCATTAGAGATGCGCGTTTGGGCGCGAATCCTGTGACGACAAGGAGCGACAGCCACGTAACATATGAATAAATTATTCAAATTCTTGACAAGCTTTTTGCCTCACACACACACACAGACACACACACGCCTACTCCCCACAACCATACACCAAAACAGTTGCCGCGAAAAGTTTGCGCATTAGCCAAACTGTCGAGTGAACTTTGTCGTCGGCAAATGTAATTTATCAGAGCGGAAATAAGTAAATCAAAAACAATTTAAAGCCCGCCGTCAGCCAGCATCATTAGCAGGCCCAGGCCCATGGCACGGATTCCTATGGGCGGGGCAGCTGTCAGCCAGGAGACTTTAACTTAATTAGCCCCGCGTCTAAAAGGTCTAAGCCGAAATAGAAATGCTCGCCTACAAAAGTCACTCAGCGCCAGAGATTCGCTCGCTGGCTGGCCCTCCTCCTGTTTCGGAAAGCGAAAACTCCATCTCCTGAGCTCAAAGCTCGCCCAAAACTTCTACACAAGAGTTAATGAAATTTTCAAAATTTTCCAACACGCAGCCGACGGAAACCTCGAGAGCAATTAATCACCTGCATTAAAGCGCGTTAGCTGCCGACATCTGAGACACACAAAAGTGTGTGTACACTCAGGGAAAATATTCTTAAACTAGAAGATGAAAATATGTATTGAAGTCTAGAGAATGACAAATCATTTGAAAGCAAGAAAATAATTCAAAAGAAGCTTTTCAAGTAATTTAATATTTAAATACAAATATTTTATTATTATTACAATTAGGTATTATTTTTACTTCAAGCCAAGAATTAGCTATTTATTTAAGTTAAAAAGACTTCAATTTAGAAATACTCTAATCCTGAATTTAGATTTAGCCAAGTGTACAATGATATTTGCCACCCGCTGGGTAAAAGGCCGCCCCACTGCGAAAAGCCCTCCCTCTTGATTTTTCCCACTCTACTTCCACCGGGAGTCCTTTGTGTTATTGTTTGCTTTGGAGAGAGCGGCTGCCGCCAGCAATTGTGTTTGCTTTTTTGGTAGTTAATCCTATTAATTAACTGGTCTCCGGCTCGCTCACCCGCACACTCTCGAACTAATAAGGTGAGAGTCCTTGGCAGGTGAGAGGCGAGAGTTGCTCTCCGGTCGAGTGGCCACTGTGATTAATGGTTTTAAAGGAGGGTTTTTCCGCCAGCAATAGTTGGGATCCTTTCGGTTTTGGGGTGTCAAGATTGATGGGAAAATGCCATTACAAATTTATTAAGGTTCTAATGGATAAATCAAGCTAGGATTTGATTTTTAAGTTTTTGTGCTTTGACAAAGCTATAATCAGGGTTTCAGAATATTTTTTTTAAGTTGGAGATATTTTAGTAAAATAAATTAGTAAACACAAGCTTAGTTTTTTATATAAAAGAAAGCTTTAAATGTTATATTTTATTTTCTAACTTAGCTCTTTAACACATTAATTTCTTACCCTTTAACCTTTCACCTTTCATTAAAATACTCTCAACTTTTACAAAGCTTGTTCACTCATTTCAAATCCAGAGTTCTCTTGAAATTAATTTGCCTGCTGGGCTTTAACAAATAATCTTTTGCCGTTTAAATAAATACAAACACACATACATGTGTCTGAGGACCCCCAAAAAGTGTGTGTGAAAATCGCAAAAACAAATTAGTTGCGTGTAATTTAATTTGAAATGCGAGCGTGTTTATCAAACAAAATTAAAACTGTGAAATGGAGCAAAGCAAACAAAGCAAGACAGAGACAGCAGCAAGGACGAAGGACGACTACACCGCAAGTGGTAAGAAAACGCTAATTGGATTTTATTTTAGCATGCGGAACATGGCATGCTGTGCTCCGCCTCCATCTCCCTTCTAGCCCCATCCTTTGATGGCCAAGTTAATAAACATTAAAAGCAATTATGATTCTTGGTTAAGATGTCATTGTCATCGTTGACGATGCTTTTGTTTCCTGCGGTTTTGTCGGTTTATGTTTTTGTTTTTCGCTCTCACTTTTGGCTCTAGTTTTAGCCTTGGGAAAAGCGTAAAGATCCTTTGAGAAGGATAAGTTGAGTGGAAAATGCAAAGTTTTCAGGCATTATAATTAAGGCAATTGGAATATTTTGGTGCATGCTTTGTAAATATTAGAAATAAGAAGAAAACATTGAGATGTTATTTAAGGTTTTAAATTATTTTTAATGCCACAATTCCCTATTTTCGGCTTCCCTTTTTAAACCAGCTTCTAGGGAAAATTTCCCCATGAATCAGCTACAAAGTTGGCCCACCCTTTTCGTCCTTAGCCATCTTAATTATAAGTTGTGGCAAAGTCAAAGTTAGTAAGGTGTTTTTCCGCTCATAAAGTGAGTGCGCCAGAAAGTGTGCTTCAGTTTTGTATACATATGCTGGGATTTTCCCCCTCTCTCTTCTTCGCTGTTTTTCTTTTTTCTTTCCATTTTTACACCCCCTTTTTGGTGCTTGCTTTCTTTGTGTTTGTTTGTTGCGGTCAGGCGGCCACCGCGAGTCAGACAACCGCAGAATCCCAAGCAGCTGGCGCATAATTGCATATACATGGCATATGGCAGTGACAAAGGGGGGTGGGCCCCAACCAAAGGGGAGCTTAAAAAAGGGAGAAGACGAATTGGTGGGTGCTCCGTTCAAACGACAACATAAATCCTGGGTTTGCGCCTTCCTGGTTATTGTTTATCATGCACACACCGTATGCGACCGGAGAATATAGCGCATACGCCATGTGGCCCGCTGTAAATATAGATATATATTTTTAAAGTGCCAACCTAAGCATCATAAACTAATGGCTAAATTCTAGTCTTAATTTCATTGCTCAACTACGAAAGTCTTAATTATTAAATGTGGGAATAAAGTGGGCGAGTGGAAGTTTATTTAAAACAGTTTCCCCGAAGTTGAGCAAGTTGCAATGCCAGCAGCAGCTGGTGCCGGCATCGATATGGAATATTGATGAACGGAAAAACAAGGGAAAACTGAAGAAAATTATAATGAGCTGCATATTAAGTTGTAAGAGATGTTTTAAAGGGAAATGATACAACCCATTTGATTGTACTTTAAAATCATAAACCTTATTATATCTTATAGATTTTTTTCTTTTAATTTAAGCTTAGGGCTCAAAATACTCCCCGCTTATTTAAAGGATTAGCTACGAATGCACTTTCACTTTCACATCTCCCAACAAGACCAAATTAAGTTTGCCTTGATATGAGCTACTCCAATTCTGCGCTGGCAAATATTAAAACAACTGTGTGCCAAATTTCGAACGTCACGTTTGGCACATTTGTCGAATTTTTGGGATGATCAAATAAAAGAAAGTAAAGGAAATGAAAATTGAACTGGAAGATGGAACGAGCAGTTTCGAATTCAATTTGACGGCGATAATTCCGCGGAAAAGTCGCTCGGCGCAAAAGTGAAAGCTGTTTGCCATTGGCACACATGTCGTATGCGTAATTTCGGTTTAATTGATTTCTAGCGCAGTCGCCTGATGAATCCTGACATCCTCATCCTGCCAATCCCTCCCCATTAGAGCAAACTTTGGCGAAATGCTTTTAGCAAGGGCGCTCGGCGCTCCGTCATTTTTTATTTTGCCGCCTTTGCAGCTTAACTTTGACTGCCACAGCCATTTGTTGAAGTGGATTTCGTTTTATACCCTCCGCCCCCGCTCTCCTCTTCTTTTTTCTCGTTTTTTTATTTTTTTAATTTTTTTTCAAACTGAAATCCCGCCAAACCGATCCATAGCAAACTCAAACGAACTGAGCTAGACCATACTTGGTTTTCCTTCTCGTTTTTTGCGCATTTGCAAATAAATGAGCAGCGTTCAACGTGCGCTGATTAATGCAGTTCTATTGGTACACTAAGGGAAATAATGGAGTTTATAAAAGAAAATATGGGTATACATCTTTGTAAATATTAAGTAGAGGAGAACTTAATAAATTTGGTTTCGTTTTTAAGAAGAGTTATAACCGCCTTACATAAATTATTAAATTAAATGATGTTCAATAAAAAGATTAAATTATTTATTTGACTTTATTTTATTAAAGGTTCTTATGAAGCAGATTTTTGAAACCAGCTTTTCCCTACCAAACTTGGCACTTAATTGGGGGATTTAGTTTCGCCCCAACTGGACACTTGAAGATATTCCCAAAGGCCCTGAGGTTGCTCACTGCCTGGTGGAGGCTCAGCTTTTCCGAGTTCCCATAGTACGAATAATCCACGCTCTGGTCCACGGAAGTCTGAGCAAAGTTGAGCAGGAACAACTGCTCCAGCGGCAAATCAGTAAAGTTCGACTGTTCCCTGTTAAACTTGGAGTCCTCACCAAAATAGACATCATAGATAAGACCCAAAGCACCCACATTGTGCAACAAAGTGAGCGCGATTGGAGGTTGTGCTCCGCGGAGGCAAGCCAGGCCCTCGAGTGAGCCCTGATTCTTTTCGAAGCGTTCCATTAAGTTGTTGATTTTAATCTCACTGTCATATTTCAGGTGATCGGACCTGAAGGTATTCAACATCTGGTAGGCCAGTATATATCCCAACAGACTCACCTTGAAGACGTCGTGCTGAATGGGCGAGAAGAAGGGATCTTGCAGAAAGCCATAGGGCACAATAATGACATTGCCGCTGATGTGGAAATAGGGCATGGAGTCCAGCGGAACAATTCCGTTTGGCAACCTATGATAGCGGTTAGTTTTGAATATCGGTTTGTCGAGTTGCTGCAACACCCGGCCAGTCTGATGTTCCTGGGCCCTTAATTGGATCTTGGCCAAGTCCAACAAGGGATCCACCTGCAGATCTGAGTAGAAAATGTTGACGAAACGTCGCTGATCCGAAACTTTGGGCATCTCTCCGAGTCTCACTTTCATGGTGCTTAGTTTCTCCTTGAGGTAAAACACCTCCTTGGCGGTCAGGTTGAGACGATTGCGATCTAGCCTGGCCGAAAGGGCTACTCTTATGCGCTGGAATAGCTGCCGCACCTCCTGGTCGAACCGCTGTTTTATTTCCTGCCCGAAGTAATGGTTCTTGTAGAGCAGCTCGCTGGCGAACGGCATATGGGTACGTACTGCAATGGAGCACTGCAGGGGATCACCTTTAGCCTGACTCCCAGGCAGATCGCGGAGGAAACGAATGAATCCGACCATCAGGTAACTGGCCACCACTTCGTTGTCATACTTTTCCATCAACAGCTGCAGCTTGTCCATATACTTTAGTTCACCGACCATTATCGTTTGACTGGAGTTTATAGCTTTGCCAAAGGCGATCTCCAGGTACTTGCTCAGGGCTATTTGAGTCTGATCTTCAAACATTTTTATGCTGAGGTAGGTTAAATAGTCCTCCTTTCCCGGTAGCCCATGCAGATCCGCATCCAGAGCGGTGATGCCCAGGGCCAAATCAGCAGCCCTTCTATTGCTGGATCCCAGGCTTATCAGTAGGTTTTTGGTTGTCTCCACACTCGGAATACTATTCATTTCGGGACGGCTTACGAAGATTAGATTCTGACTCATGTCCCTAAAGTTCGGGCGAACCTGCATCCCAATAATAAGATTCCCTGCACCAAAGCGACGCAGGCGAGCAAGCGTCTCCAGCCAGTTGAACTTTTCCTTGGGCCAACCCACTTCCCTAAACAGTGGTCAGGATAGGTTCTTGCCTGGTGGTACCAGTTCCAGGTAGTGCCTCCACGATTGTGTCGCCTCGGGTGCCGTCAGACAGGTGTCGTAGAACCGCCAGACCTTCTCCTCCACACTGGACTCGTCCACTAAGACTCTGTATGGCAGATGCTCCAACACTTTCTGCATTCTGATATCCGTTTGGTGTGAAATAGACTCGGAGAGATCGCTGACAGCGTCCTTCTTATGAACAGCCGCAAACTTTCCGCTGGAGAACTTCTGGAAATCCTCGCAGGGATCGGCACTATCGTCCTTGCGTTGGAGTATGGTGTTTAGGGTGACCTCATTGGAACTGGGAGTGCGGGATCCTCCCACGATGCCGAGTAGCAGCAGAAGCCAAATAAAACGAGTGATTCTCTCCATCTTCGATGATGAACTGAGGAATTCGAGGCAAAAACAGATGGGTTTATGGGTTGAATTCAATCTATTTTTGCTGATAATCGGAAAGGGTCATAGGTCAGCACACGCACTGTTATTTCGGCAACTTAACAGATTATAAGTACATCATTTTAGAAATTATCAAAAATCAACTAAAGCAATACTAATCACTGAAGTATTAGATTAAGAAATATGAGGATTAACTGGTAGATTTCGATTTGAAATCTTCTAGGCTCAAGTAGCAACAAAAAAGAGATAATACAACATTCTTAAACCTTGCTTTGCAAATAGAGAAATTAGTTTCATGAATTAAAAATTTATATTTCTTTTTTTTTTTTTTTAAGTGCAACCATCAACTCCCATTTTCCTATTGCCATGCAGAAACGATTAATCAGACCACAATCGTGGCGATGGATGGATGGGTGGGTTCAGTTCCTCCTGAAATTAATTTACAACTGCGCAAATTAAAAGTTGAGAAGAGAACTCTGATGCCCAAGATAACTCAATCTTGATTTTTTGCCTTTTAACATTTTAACAAACTTAAGCCATATTGCTTGTGTATCTCTGTAAGTGTGTGGGTGTGTGTTTGTGGCTGAGGGTAAATTTAATAAACTAAAACCATTTGCAGTTCAGTGAACTGACAGTAAATAAATTTAACCTAATTCGTACATGTCAATAACAACAGCAACCAAGACAAGACATCCTCGCCATTGCTTGGCTTTTGCTCGCAAGAATGCTTGCAGAAAAGGACGAAGCCAAGGAAGTGGAGTATGATGGAGAAGGCAAGTGCCAGGAGAACTAAACGAAAAAAGAATACTGGAAAACGGGAAGAGGTCATAGCATACAAACACTGGGCCATTGCCCAGACGTGCTGGGGACGTGGCACTGTGGTTAAGTTTTAATATTAACTTAAATTGTTTAATAAAATTTGTATCAAAAAATAAACAAAAAATCTTTAAAAGAGCGAGATACAATTTTTTATGACCTAAAAATTATTTTAAAAACCTCGTAAATGTTTGCTCTCTTCGGATTTCAATAAAAAATCATTGCATAATTCATATTTTTAGATTCTTTAATTTTTTTTTTCTTGTTAACATTATTCTGATTTATTTTAATTGCCTAAAACTCTCTCACTTAACCCACTGTTGCCTAATACCCTTCCCCAAACCCCCTTTTTCCGATCTCCTTTCTCTGTTATGAAGTGCAAAGTGTGAAGCAAAAAGCGAAACCCAAAGATGACGGCCATCTTTAGTCCTTCTGTGTTTGTGTGGCTAAGGGTGCGGGTATGTGTGTGCGTGTGCGTATTTGGCATTTTGCGTTCAGGACGATGGCACCACATGCTCCTGATGGCTGCAGTTAATCCACTTAATGACCCCGATGATTTTATTGATGAGCGCCAGCGCCTAACGCTAACATATGCCGCCACCATCGTCGCTGATGATGAAGATGCTTCATTCCCATCCCAGTCGGCCTTCCGGCATCTTCCTTTCTCTCCCCGGGGATTGGATTTCTCTGCCCACGATCCCCGCCGGTTGTCAACACCGCCTGTGCCGTGAATCGTGCTCCCCTTGCTTCTGGGTCCTTGCCTGTTTTTCGGGGAGGGGTCCTTCATCTTGGCTATGTTTGTTTCCTGTTGATTTTTCGGCACCTAAATTAGTGGCAGTGACTCTCTGTCTAGGAGAGGAAGCTGCTGGGATTTTTCCTTTTGATAAAACGCCACCAGGGCTGTCAGCCACGTCCTGTGTGTGTGTGTGTGTGTGTGAGTGTGTCCTGTTTGCGTTATTTATGCGCGGGCATTAAAATACAATTTTTATGCTCGGCATTGCCAGACTTATCCTTTGACTCCCGCTGACGCCTTCGCCATTCCCATTGGCTTGCCCATTCCCATTATTTTGGGGTACACAAAGAAAAAAAAGGGGTATGAAAGTGGAATATTTCAAGAGAATAAATAGTAAATAAATATTTTTGTATCAATTTTATTAGGGATGATGGCCAAAGCTCTACAAAACAATATTCTTTTTGCCTGAAAATATGAGATATGAAATCATATCAAATTATAATTGTATTTTCTATATTTTCCATTTATTCTATACATTTTCCGCAGTGCATTTCCACCTCCTCTGGCTTTGCTATCAGCATTTACGTCTTTTGGGGCCAGCGCTTCTGAAGCATCTTTATTGAGTGTAAATGCGCGTGGCGAAAGCATATTTATTTACGTTGAGCTGCTTATTTATTTGGCAAATGGTTTTGCATTTGTCAACAGCAGCAGCAGCAGCAGCAACAAAGTGGGGAAAATGGGAGGCCGCCGAGGAGCTGCGGCGACAACTTGCATTTCAATTTGGACCACGGTCCCCAATCGTCGTCCATCCGAAAATGGGGGTGTCTCTAAGTCGAAGTCTGTGAGCTTGGCTATTTGGCATTGTGTATTTTTGGGGTTATTTAACAGCTCGTTTAACTAACACAAAGAAGTGTAATTTAACTCAAGAGGGGCGGATTTCCAGGGGTGTATTGGATGACATACAAAAGGGGGCAGACTACGGAATATAAGGATATATACTTCCTCCAGGAAACTCCCTAGCTAGATGTTCAAGCTTTGAATTGTTACGTAAATTAATTTAAATTATTTTGATGTCTTATCTGTCACGGTGGTTAGTTCAACCGGTTAACCTTTTGCGACTCGCACGAATAATTTCTGGCAGCCAGTCTTGCCACTTAATGATGCATTAAAGCGTTAACATTAATATAGGCCGCAGCACCGCAGCTCACCGCAGCGGATCCTGGCATGCACACGCCCGGATAGTCACACTTGCACTCCTTGTTCAGCCATCGACATTGTGACACTTGGTGCTTTAATTAAATTTTCGATAATTGCATGCACAGGAGAGCCGCAAAAGGACATGGCGCCGATGACTCGTCGTCGATTTCGGGCTCAGGGCGGCAAAGTAAATCAATAATTGAAGAAAATTGTCAAGGGGAATAATATAAGCAAAATGTTTTTAATATATTATATAAACCTAACATAAAGGATGTATATTTAACCTTGGTAAATATAAATATATAAATAAATACACACATTCTCTTATAAAGTAAACATTTTCCTCTTTAAACAAATAATACAATTATTATTTATAAATTAATACCCAATCCTTTATTCCTGCAGCCCTGGGGCATCCTTCAAAAACGGGTAATGAGAATATTTCTGTTGGCGCCCGGCTCATTTAAGTGGCATTTTTAAATTGATTAAAAAAATTGGTGATGCTGCACTGCCTTCTTCGGTTCTTTTTTTTTTCAGAATTTTCCGCTGCTTTTCATTGTGGCGGCAGGGTTTCCCCCGTTGTTTTTCGCCGTCGTTTAATTAACGAGGCCTGGGCCAGCGACATTTTTAATTTCCTCTCGTTTTTTCCAACAGCAGCAGCGCAGCGTCGGAAGTGCCGTCACACAAACCGGAAGTGCACACACCACCACGAACCGACGACTCGGAGGAGAACTCCCAGTCGAAGAGTGTCAAAGAGGCGCATAATTAACTTGTTGCCCCGCCCACTTTCGGTACTTGAAGTGAAAACTAAAAAAGAATAAAATACGAAAAATAAGGAAATTGTAGAAAGAATGCTGGGAAAACAGCTGGGAAGCAGAGGGACCGGATCGAGTGAGGGCAAAGCCAACTTTCACTGCGGCTAAACTCGCCCAGAAATGAGCAGACATCTCCTCGCAGTCCGAGACATCGGCAAAAAGTTTTGCCATTGCCCGAACATAATTATAAAAGTTTCGACAAGTATTTGCCCAGGTGGGCCAGGAGGAGCAGCAATAGCAGCAGCTTCCTCGGGAAACACAGAAGAGAAAAGTCTGGGGAAAAACAAAACTGGACCAAGGTTTGCCAAGTGGCAAATGCCAAGTGCCAGGAGCGGCGGCAACTTTATTCCATTTCCACTTCCACTGCCACTCCTCTGATCCTTCGGCCTTTTCCCTACTAATTAGCGTGCTATTGGCATTTTTGCTTAAACGCTTAACGAGCTCTCGCAGAAATTGCCAGTTGCCTTTGCATGCGTTAATTGCTTCGGCCGCGCCCACTTTGGCCCCTTTTTTTTGCTGGGGGGAGAGGGTTTGGGAGGCGGTTGGCCAAAATATGACGGCTAATATGTCTTGCGCTGCGTATACGTAATTTCTGGGTATGCCACCAGAAAGGAGACCATCAAAAAACGGTTTCCTCGAACCGCCACAAAACCGTGATGATATCTGCTTTTGACAACAACCAAACAACAGCCGTTGGGTGATGGTGTTTGAACAAGAGTCAAGTCGAATAAGAGATATCCTTACAAAATGAAATTATTGCAAGTTCTTTTTTGGTAAAAAGAAATTTCATAAGAATTTATTTAAAAATACTGCATATATTTACTTAATTTTAAAGCCTCTTTAACGAACTATTTTATTAAGCTAAAAAATATTTCAGAATTTACATAGAAATATATTACAAATGAGATTATTTAAATCTTTTTTAGCATTTCTTTGATATATTCTTCGCCTCAGAAAAACATTAGTTTCTTTCCTTAATATATTTTCCATCAACTCTTTAAAATTCTATTAAATTCAAATTCAGTTTAAAAATCTCTTCTAACCTTTTTAAAAATGTTAACAATTTAATGTCAAGATTTGAAATTTAATAAAAATTTTTGGCAACCTGGAATTTAAATTGAAAACTCCTTCGAAAGGCGATAACCCTTCAAAGGGTATTCACGAGCAAAGTTCGCAACAGCCACTTACGCGATGAATGAAGTGAGTCGCCGGTTTTTCGGCTCAGAACCAAGCCAGCGGCTTCAACTGACAGGGTTACGTTATCCTGGAACCTACAGGAGGCAGGAGTGTCCATACCCATACCCAGGCCATATTTCTATCTGAGGTCTGAGCACGGGCCACTTGGAAATTGCTTTGAAGAGCTGCTGATGCTGAGGCTGCCGTGCCATTTCTCCATTCTTATCTCAGTAAAATAGGCATTGTTCTGCCTGTCGTGTCAGGTCAGGTGTTTGTTTGCACTTAAGAAATTAATTTATATTAAATAAAGAAAATTATTTTAAAATTGGTTTTCCCAAAGTTTTCCTTCTTTATATAAACCTTAATATATAAATAAATTTATATTATGAAATCAGACAAAATAATCATTTTTTTGTTTTAATAAAACTGCACTTTATCCTACTAAAAATCATAAGTTTTTTTTTTCTGTATCTCTAAAGGTATTTTTTTGTTTTTTTGAGTGTCTGCAAGTGCTGCTGTTGTCTGCCCCTTTCTTTTGATTTTTGCCATGCACGCATGAAAATTGTTTTCCTTTTGTCCTGGTCTCGGGACGAGTAACAACAAAAGCCAAAGGTTGTTGGCAGCGCCAGAAACAGGAAACTATGCAATGGATTATGATGCCTCCAACGGCCTAAGTGCGTGGCTGTGATGAAGGGGCGGCGCCATGTACTAGGGGGGCGTGGCAGCAAAAGGCCGCATATTGACAATGGAGGAGGGAAAGTTCAGGTCCTACAGGTATCAAGAGGGTTAACCCCTTTCCGACCTGGAAAATGCATAGAAGCGGCGTGATTGAAAACCAAATGCCAGGGAAGCGGAAGAAATAGTGAAAGAGATGGGCGGAAACTATGGCAGTAAGTTGGCTTTGTCAAACCAACGCCTATGGGCCTATTCAGGCTAAAGGCAAGTAAAAGTGGTTTTTGGGCTTTAAGAAAAATTTAAAATTTTATAGATTTAAGGGGAGTGGAAAAGGGTATTTTATTTTGAATAAAAATATTGAACACTTTTTGAAAAACTCATGTTGCTAAAAGGAAATTATTTCAAACAATGTCTTAGCTAGAAAAAAAAGTATTGAAGCTATTCTATATGAGATTCTGAGATTCTTAAAGACCTAAAACCTTTATTTTAACAATTTCCCAAACCAGAAATCTAGAAAAACCTCCCAAAAGCCACCAAGTTATTTCTAAGATCACAGATTTATTTAATCGAGCTAAAATAGAGCTTATTGCAGCGAGGGAAATGGGAAATTGCAGCTGCTTACTTAGCATCGTTATGGCCAACGATTTATGCATAAGTACCGAATAAGAATTTTGCCAAATCCCTGCACACCCCCTCCCAAGAGTGTGTATATGGGTGTTGTGTTGTGCACATGTGAGCCTGAATCTGAATGTGAATGAATCTGGCCACGGAGACAAACGGCAGCCACTTAAAACTGTCACAAGTTAAAAACCGCAAACTGCAGTCGCTACAAGGATTGCACCTCCCAGAAGGGGTTGGAAAACACAGTGACATGGTGAGGAGGTGGAAACTGGTAGAAAATGGTGGAAAAGCCGGAATGAGGAGCACGTAGAGAGCAAAGAGAGACATTATGCGACGGCATGGAAACACACAACAATTTCACAGACAATGAATACATTGGCAAAATGAGGGGGTGGGAGGTGGCAGTGGGCACGAGGGAGGCGGGGGCGTAGAAGGACTCTCCTAGACACGAGGACAAAGAAATTTAAATAAATGCATGTGCACGAGTCGCAGGACAGAAAAGAAATCACAACAATTGGTTGCACACCGGGGGAAAAAAGCAAAATAATTCTGGAGAAAAATTAAAATAAAGTACATATAAAAATAAATAATACTTAAAAAGTAACCAAAATACTTTTGAATTAACATAAATCTTATGTAAAACTATTTGATTATTGTGGAATTTTTAAAGGCCACAAAAATCTTATATTTTTTCGGTGCTCCTAAGGATGGTTAAGAGGTAAAAGCTGATTGGGAGAAAGGGATGTGGGGGTTGTGTTGTCATGGGGGGAGGTATGGAAATAGTGGGTAGAGATGGGGCGATGGCAGCCACTCGAGGACAGCGGCGAGCGATGACTTTGCATTTTGCATTACATTTACTTTTTGCGACTTTGGAGATTCTCCGGGCGAAAGCAGTTTGAAAATTATTGCAAAACCCGGAGAACTGGAGAGCTGGAGTCAGCGTCTTGCTCCCTGCTCCTTGCTCCCACTCCTGGCAGCCGCATTTCAATGTTGCGTGTTGGAGTTATTTGAAGCCATTGTTGTTGCTTAGCTGCATTTGTTGTCCTCCCGCTGTTGTTGGTCCTTACACACGCAAATGTCTTATTTATGCTCAGCAGTTTTTACCAGCCATCCAGGCACCCACCCACAACTTTTCCCGACGACGACAACTTCTTGCGGCTGAATGTCTTCGACTTTGCTTTCTGCTCTTGCTTTCCACTTTTCTCCCATTTTTCACCCTGCAGTTGGAGTTTTCCCGCAGCTTCTTCTTTGTGGTCCGCTTGCAAATGTTGCCTTTAACATAAGCTATGCTACAGAATTAAACTATAGTGGAAACTTTTAAAATTATGATTTTATCAGGGTCCCAAAATGGGAAATAAAATATTATACTTAGTGCAAGGCTTAAGTTGTTGTTTTTTTTTAGTCATAAAGGAGATACTTATATACAAATGTTATTAAAAATCCTAAAAAAAAAGTATTCTTTACAATGAAAGTAATAACAAAGCATCATAACTTTTAGAAATTAAAAAAATCAATTAGTTGTTGAAAAAATAAATTAATGTAAAACTAATAAATATTTTTACAAAATACATTACAAAAATAATTATTTAAATTATTATATTTAATTTAATAAGCTTTATACTATGCCAGACACATATTTTTAAGCTTAGTTTATAATAAAGCATACGGCCTTCAAATAAATTTTATTTAATAGTTTTTCCTAGTTTTTAGTTCTATTGCTCATATAAATTGTGTAAATTATAAAGTATATATATTATTTTTAATTTATTTCCTAAATTTAATAAATTTTAACTTATATTTATAAAGCTTATTCAATGCCCCAAGATACTCTGCCCTGTTCCAGCCTTGTTCATTCAGTATCTTCCAGTAAAATAGCTTCCCATTTGCCCAATGAGTTAGAGAATTTATTTCGGCACTTTGGATTATGGGATTTCAGGGGACAAAAGAGTAAAGGAGGTTCCAAATGGGTCACTGAACATCTGTTACATTTGCTACATGGATACGCATGCCTTTACATCATCCTGATGCCTTTTAATAACCTCCCCTGGAGTCCATGGAGCATCCCCGGTAATCCCCCAATCAAAAGGCAGCCTGGCATTGCGATTGTTCATTGCAACACAAAGCTCGGATTGCATTTTGGCCTGACTTTTTCGTGGAGCCTTCGAGGATTTGCGTCCTGCCTTCATACTTCAACTTCAGCCGGGGCTTTCTTATGCAAAAATGCATTCTTGTTGCTTGTTATTTTTGCATAAAGGAAAATTGTTTATATAGCCCAGGATATATACGTTTGACAGGGAAGGGGCAAAGGATTCCACAAGGATACTATGCTTACAGTTTTGCTTTTTTTTGGATTGGTGGAAGGCTAAGAGGAAAAGGACAGAGCAAGCTGCTTAGTCCTGGCTCTAATAGACCCTTGCCAGGACTTTTTATGCTGCTTATTATAGCTGGAGAGGATTCAGCGAAATCCCCCCAACCTCAACATCCTTTCCCCTTATTTATTGTCATGGATATTTGAGTGGAATTTCTCCTCGGCTCCTTCCTAGTTTGTGGGCAATAAACAATTTTTTAATGGCACATAATCACGTTAACTGAAAACTGTCGTCGCCGCCGCTGCTGCTAACTTAATAAGCAGAAAGTCCAAAGTTCTCGGACATCTGGTCGGTCACGTTATGCAATTTAACAGAATTATTTAAAATTCAACAGAACTTGTGAAGTGGGGCAGTGAAAAGTGAGCGGCAAAGTTTTCAACATGCCAGCAACTGCGACTACAACTACGGCTGCAACTTCGCTCACCATGGGTCAGTGTTGCAATGGCAACTTTTAAATTAACCCTAATTCAGAATGTGGCAACAACAGCAACAAAATAGGTAGGAAATAAAAAGCAAGTAAGGGTATATGACCAAGGCAAGGCGAATTTCTTATACACTGATATTTATTACCTATATTATTATCAATAATATTACTTTAAAAAATAATTACATTTACATAATAATTTTGTAATAATTGTGCCTTGTCATAACAGCTCTTGAATTTAATTATAGAATAAAATAGAAATAAAGGACAAATACTTCGAAGATATTTTTTTACTAAATATTCAAAAATTATTTATATTGATACATATATAATAATATATATGTACCTTTTCCTAGAGCAAAATTTAATAACGAGTGAGAAAGCGAAAGAGAAAATTAAGGAAACCCAACAAGTTTACAATATTCTTGTGCATTTTTCAACTTTAACAATTTATTAAATGGGTCAAAAGCCACTAAAACTTCATTTATCATTGCATGAGCAGGCACTGCACCACGCCTCCTCCTCAACGCCACCCCCTCGCAACGCCCAACGCCCAACGCCCACTGGCAGCCAGCACGTCAGCCCCGTTGAAATGCCAACAAATCGCAGAGACGAATGAGCTCAGCAAACTTGAAGCGTTTCCGGTATGCCGCAAACTACTTTTTGCCCGCCCATCCTCACATCCCATCAGCATCATCCACGGGCAAGGGGCTTTAAGTCGGGCATGTTGGCACTTTGGAGCCATTTGTCAGGGAGATGGGGCGTCGTTAAAGCCAAAGTCCACCAAATTTGCTGTGCATAAAACTCAGTTTTAAGTAATGAGTTTATTTTACGACTCTTTTGAGCTTGAGTAAGCTCGGGGAGAATAATTCGTAAAATTAACTAAAGGCTTGGAAAATTTAACGATCATTGCTTCGCCTAATATCTTAATTATCCAATTTTAAAGACTTCAACTATCTAGAATAAATACTTTTTAGGGTATCTCAAAGTCGCTTGTACCAGACTTGTTTTATTTAATTTATTTCACCTTTGCAGTTTACCTTTAAATGAAAATTAACTGCAAACTTAATAGTCATTTCGCTGGCTGTGAGTTATAAAGAATTTAGCATCGCGTGAATGCAGGGAATATTCACAGAATAAAGTCACAAACTAAGGCGTGTGTTACATTGCTACTAGTCAACAAATAAGTTTATATCTTTTAAGTTTTTATTTAAATTCATCCTTCTCTTTTAGACTACCATAGTAACCCTTCGCGGACGCCCTGTGGGATGGACTGTCCAATTTGGACCTCGAGCCATGGCCGTCGTGTCCCTTGGAAATATAAAGATGAGACTCTTTGTCGTTCGCGTTATTCGAGGATCTTCAGTGACAACCCTAGGGGTTACTGGAGCAGCTGTAGAACCCTCAAAGATAAAGGTCAAACGTCTAGTTGTTTGTTGTGTGCTTCGGGTGGGTGATCTTGTCCAAAGAGTCGGTCTCGATGGCTTCATTGTAGGTCTAGGTGGTCGAGTGGTTCCCATGGGATTTCTGGTCCAAAGGGTGGCCCGATTGGTTGGTCTCACAGGAGGTCTTGTGACAGGAGGTCTACTGGTGGGTCGTACTGTAACTCTGACTGGAGGTCTTGTCCATAAAGTGGGGCGAACCCTGGGTACCGTGGGTCGAACTGTGGGCAAGGGAGGACGCACTGGCGGTCTAGTGGGTCTTATATTCGGTCTAGTCCATAAAGTGGGTCTTATATTTGGCCTGGTGGGTAAGCGTCTGGTGGGACTCTTTGACCAAATCAAAAACTTGCGAGTTGTTGGCTTGGCGGTGGGTCTTTGGGTGACTGGAGGCCTTGTGGGTTTCCTGGTGACAGGTGGAACTGGTGGTCTTCTGGTGATCCTAGGAGGTGGAATTGGCGATCTTCTGGTGATCCTAGGAGGTGTAATTGGTCTTCTTGTAATCCTAGGGAGTACAATCGGTGGTCTTTTGATTGGTGGCTTCACAGGAGGTCGCACAACCTTCGGTGGCGGTGGCCTCGGCAGAGGTCTGATGACTGGTGGAGCTCGTCTGGGATTAATACCTGGCTTAGGCAGTATTACAGCTGGTGGCCTGCACTCAGGGGTACCACTGATCTGGCCGAAAAGCGCGCAGAACAGGCAGCCAACGATCGCCAGCAGAAGACGCATTTTATTTACTCCCACAGAAGGCACGATGTGGTCCGATTTATATAGGTTAATGCCCAGAGACGAAGAACAAACACAGGTGGTTGGCGAAATAAGTTGTGCCTTTGTCTTTAGACTTCACTCGGTAGTTAAACGTTTTATTAAACATACATAATTACATGATTTCTTGCGTTCGCTTGCCATTCAGGGTTTCTTGTTCTTCTTTTATTCGGGTATCGGGGTATTGGGGTACTGGGGTATCGGGTATTGTATCCTTTTGTATCATATGTATGCGCATTGTGTATAATACTTGTACATTCATATATAAGTGTGTATACCCTATACGAGTATCTATATTCCATTTAAATATATATGTATTTATATAGAGAGAGAGTTCATTAAATATCGGCTCAACAAACATAACTGTGAGTGCAGTTGTACAGAATGCATAATACTAAGGTTAGTCTATCCGAAAAATCTCCACAAATATAATGTATATAAGTACGGTGCTGTACACGAGAGCTAGCGTATCATTACAAGAAAATATCCAATGCCAATCGAATTTGCTATCAACAATATATAGTATTTATACTTTAATGCTTCCTTCATTCAATGTATTTTATGTATATCGAGCGAGAGACTAGCTTACATTATCGTCGAGCTGAAATCAGGAAAAATATCTCTTAGGTACAGATACAGTTTAGTGTAGTTTGCTTTTCCATATTTTTCCGTTTGGTGCGTCTTCTTCCATATTCTATATATACTTCTCTATGTTATAGGTTTCTCTTTAGGTATGTCAAAATATGTATGTTTAGTACTCGTATATTTGTGTAAAAATTAAAATATTCAACACTTGATTGCAATGAGGCGGATTTCCATAATATCATTCGTTACAACATTTGTTTATCCTTTGGTTTTAGTTCTTGTTTTTAACTTGTTTCCTCTTCTCCAGTCGCTACTTTTTTTGTTTAATTTTTAGTTAAATGTCTTCTTTTTTTGTCAAACTACATTTATATTTTATAATATTCCTTTAACTTGCTTGATTTTATTTCTTCGTCATAATATTGCATAAAACATTTTTGGGAATTAATATTTGTAAATAACGCTTCTTAAAGGTAAATTAAACAAAGTTTCTACCGAATATTCTAAAGGAAGTCGACATTCTTGAATTTGGAAAGTATTTGAAACCAAACTTCTTCCAGAAATAAATGGAATTTAAAATTATTTGCTATTCATTTCCTCAACCTCTTGTGTGGGAATCACATACGGTGCGTTTCAAGCCCATAAGACAAAGGATAATCTAAATTAGTTTGGTGAACATTATATTCATAATCAACAGCGGCTAAACGAAGCAGCTTTCGCTGCTTCCCAATGTCTTATAGCCTTGAAAGGCGCTCCGTATTCACATGACTTTTTATTTATATTTTTTGTTCAATGATTTCAATCTCTGCGTATTTTTTTTTTAGTATAGGTACTTTATGTTTTTGTGATTTTCGGGGGCTACCCGGGCGTATGTGTGATCGATCTGGCTTGGTGAGCGCCCAAAAGTGGGCTTGAGAACTTAGAATAATGCCTTGCAACAAATCTATAAAAAGGCCTATAAATATTATAGATCCGCACAATATATATATATATATGTACATATCTATATTGCACTATGTTTATTGCTAAGCTGCTATGTGAAAATTCGTTTCGATTTCCTCCTTCTCTCTAATACATATAAAATCAATCTAAATCATACGGAATCTTTATGCTGGCTATGTTGCATGTGGCATGTGGCATGTTGCATGTCCTATATAAAATATATTATATGTGTATATGTATATGCTATATGCTATATGTGTAGATCAACAAATCAAATTAAAGCAATGCAGTTATGCAATTCATATTGCAGGCCAATGTCCAAGATATGTTTGCGGTTATACTTTGTTCGTTTTAGTTTTTCATTTTCATTTCATTTTCTTTTGTTAGTTTTGTGAGTAACGAGATGATGGCCTGACTGCCGATTTCTTGAGAGGATCCGTGACAGCTTACTGGGCAAAAGGATTGTGCTGGTTGGCCCCGGGAATATCCAGGTTGCCGCCAGTGGTCTGGTATGTGCCATAGGGACCTCCATTGGGATTCATTTCGTTCAGGCGCGAGTTGGACAGAGCCCGGGGAATGGGATTGCTGGGAACGCCATGCGGAGCCAAGTGTGAGGTCTCTTCAGCCACCTGGAATTAAGAGATGTTGTATTAAATTATTGAAATTATTAATATTCCTTCGCTCCCACCTGATGCGGATCCTCGGTGACTGGGATCTCCGAGATGAAGCCCTGCTCCTTGCGATAAAAGTTGACAAAGATGAAGAAGCCGAGGACGAAGAGGCAGGCGATGCCGTACCAGCGGAAGGTAGCAGTAGTACCGTAGTAGGTGACGAACATGCCACCGATGATGGCGCCGCAGCCGCGTCCCAATCCATGGTGGATGCCCTGGAGTACGCCCTGGGCCGAGGCCCTCAGATGCTTGGGCGTGTTGTGGGCAATGTAGGAGCAGGAGGCTGCCCACACGGCCGCATGGGTGATGCCCTGCATCAGTTCGAAGGGCAGCACCATCCACGGATTGGTCAGATAGGAGATATAAAGGAAGCGCAGGACATTGCCAATTAGGCCCAGACACAGGACCTTGACATGACCGATCTGGGTGATCAGACGGAAGCTGAAGAAGTAGGCAAAGATCTCGGACACGTGGTTGATCACGGAGGCCACGCCAAAGAGCGTGGGAGTGCCGCCATAGTCCTGCAGATGCCAGAACAGAAAGGTGAAGATCAGCCCGATGCCGAAGCCCATGAACCAGGCCACAAACAGAAAGGAGGCGGTCTTCAGGTCCTTGAAATGGGTCAGCACGGTCATCCATTCGGGCAACTCCTTCGCCGTCTGCGCAAACACCTTGGACTCGGCGCCAATGTGCGGCTGCGGCTGATGGCCGGCGGCCAGGAAGCTACTCACGCCACCGGCGCAGGCACCCGAGGCGGCACTGCCGCTACCCACTGCCAGCGATGGCAGGTTAAGCTGGGCGGCCAGTTGGTTCATCGACTCGTCCTCGGCCCTCTTTCCAGGATCCACAAACTGTGCCGCCGCCTGCTGGGCCGCCTGCTGCTCATCGATGGGATCGTACTTGAAGGTGATCTTCGAGGCGGATATAATCGCACAGGTCATCAGCACGGAGAAAATGGAGAAGCAGATGTTGTAGTTCTTCTCCTTGTTCTGCGCTCCGCAAGGATGGTTCGAGAACGAGGTGGAGTGATCCAGAGCGATGCCCACCAGGAACATGGAGATGCCCCATCCCAGGGAGCCAAACATCCGCTGATGTCCGTACTTGTCCGCATCCTCGCCCAGCAGGGTTATCACCGCAGAGTCGGCCAGAGTGATTGCCGGAGCGCTGAAGAATTCGCCGATCAGGATCACCAGCAGCAGCAGGAAGAAGGCCTTTTGGATGTCCTGTTTTTGGGATAAAAAGGGGTTTGTTAGTATGGGAATAAGCATATATATGAGGGTTTATTAAAGGGGATTTAAGTTTAGTTTTATTTTGGATATTTAGAGATTTGTATTTATTTTCATTTTAATCTCAATCTATCATTAAATTGTTTTAGTTCAAATTCAATTTTATATCTTGCTTCTCAAATTTAGTTGTTGTCACAACAAATTAATATATTTTTTATAAAGTTTAACTAATCATAAATCTGTTAATAAAATTAAAGAAACCTGAAAGTATATCAAATATTAATTAGAGCTTTCATGCAAGCCTTAGATAGTGATTAATGGTAAAATGATTAAATATAACGCAGAAAGAGATGTAAGAACTAAAATATTTAAGACAATTGTTTGCCTAAAAACGAAGTGCTAACAATTTTAATAATATTTAAATCTAATTGTACAACCTTTGTACCAACCAAATAAGTATCTTTACGTAAAGTAAATATTTAATTATACAAAAGTCTTTCTTCAGATATTTTTTAGAATTATTTGGAATAAGTTTTGATCACCTTTATTCATTAAAATTATAACAAACTAAACCTCTAAATATATTCAATAAATAATCATTGAATCCTAGATGAAATGCTTTTCATTCATAATTTTTCTCCTAATATTCCAACTTACCGGTGTCCTGTAGACCATGGAGCTGAAGATGGGCGTCACGTAGTCCCTGTGGTACTTGTCGTCGTAGTTGCTCACAAAGTTGATGTGCACTGGCGAAATGCCCGCATCGATCCTGGGCAGCAGCAGCGATCTCTTGTGCCGGCTATGAGCAGCCTCCGCTTCCTCCAGAGCCTCTTCCGCCGGCATTGTGCCCATCAGCTGATCCATCCGCTCCGGTTCCGGCTCGTACATAGAAGAGAGATCTCGCTTGGTGCGGGTGTAGGTCAGCACAAAGTCCGTGGCATTCCGCCGCTCGATACAATTAATGGCCTCCGGCCGGATGAAGCTCAGTGGGATGGTGAAGAGGACCCAGCAGGCCAGCGAGCCCAGCAGCAGCCGCTTGCCCTGCCGACAGCGATCCGCGTAGGAGCCCCAAAAGGGGGCCGAGAGGAACTCGACGAAGGGACGCATGCCCACCAGGATGCCGCACTGGCCTGGATTCATGCCCATCTGCTTGAAGTACACGCCCATCAGCGGGAACAGCGATCCGAAGGCGGCGTAGAAGAAAAAGTAGAAGCTCTTCACGGGAATCAGCTCGCGTTCCGTGCTCGCCCCAAAGAACATCTCCAGGATGTCCGAGTGGCCGCGTACTTTGTGCGTAGAGTCCTTAGCCTCCGGATATCTGTCGGAAAAATATAACTAATTAGTTTGAGGACAATATTAGTCCCTTGATCTCTGGGACTTACAAATTGGGATCCACTTCGCCACTGGCCTCCACATCCACGCGTGGCCTGGCTCCCGGTGGACCGTATCCAGCTGCCTGCTGTTGCTGCTGATCACCATAGCTCATGCCCTGGTCGTAGCCACCTGTTGCCTGCTGCTCATAGCCGTAGCCCTGCTGGCCATAGCCTGCTCCCGTGGCTGGTGCTCCAAAGGGGTTGGCGCCTCCTGCTCCTCCCCCGCCCGCGGTGTAGGGATTCATTGTTTGTTAGTTCCTTGAACTCGGATGGTGTCTGCTGGTTGGTGTCTTTCTCCTCCTCCTGGGAATCCCCCCGTCTCTATCTAGCTGCCTGATTTCCACTCTTGACTGACACTTCCCTTCGGTCTGCGCTTGTGGCCCAGTTACAGCCTCATTATCATCTCCATTATCATTCGGCAGCTGTGGAAGACAAAGGACACAATTTGGCATCAACATCTCTTTGTTCTGAAGAAGACACTTTGGGGATGTAGATGGTAATGGAAATGCGTTTGTCATTCTGTATAAGCAAATTGGGAAAAGGTCTTCCGTAACAGTCTCTATCTAAAAGTTCTGTATTATTTTAGTCTTATCTCAATTAAAATTATAAATATTAGAAGATTATTAAGTTAGAAAATAAGTACAATTAAAAACAATATATGAATGTCAGGTTTTTATAGAATATATTTATACTCTACTAAACCTAAATTAATATTTTTTGATTAAGTCTTAAAAAAGATGTTCCCCAAGAAATTCTAAGCCAAAATATTCTTTAGTAAATCTCTAAACTGATTGGAAAGTAATTCCTATACAAAATCGAGCTTTAATTTAACACAAAGTCAATTTAAAACATGTTTTTGAATAATGTATCTAACGGTACTACTTTATAGTCAACATATTCGTAGTCCTTTCAATAAGATTATACACCTCATCCTGGTAACAAAAACTAGCTGCTAAAGAAATTTGTTATCAAATGTCAAAACTATAAATAGTAAAAGAGTAATCCAGCTGACAAGTACGCATCAGAGCCCACGCTCACTGAGGAACTTGAACAATTACAAATGTCAACTGCTTCCGTTTGACATTTCCCCAGTTGCTTTTGAATACTTTTGAGTGAGCATTCAAATATTTTATGATTTTCCCTTGGCGAGTCAAGTAAATCCCTCGACTGGGCAGAGAGACAAAACAAACAAGCTCTGAGCCCATTCACTCTTTGGTACTTTTTGAGTGAGCTCAAGCGAGTTGAGTGGATTGCATTAGCTGCAGAGCTTTGAGCGTGAGTAATTTCTATGGCATTACACATACGCACCGTTGGCACATAATAAATGTAGGTAAAGGGGCAGGAGTGTGTGTGTGTATATGTGGGTTACTGTCTGTATATAGAGCAGACTTGTTGTTGGTAATAAATAAAAACTAAATAGAAATTTAAGACTTTAGTTTGAAGTAAATTAATAAAGAATTTACTATTTGGAAGAGAAAATAATAACACAAAATGTATTAAACCCATAATAACATATTTTTCAACTTTAAGCTTATTTAAAAATCACATTTTTTGGCACATTTTCCACAATTACACAATATTTAGGCTGTAGAAAACAATTAACTTGCTTTCATTGCACAAGTCTAGATAGTTATTCTATTTTTAATGGCACACACGTGCCCACAAAACCTGAGGTGGTATGTATCAGTCTCACTATATATAGACAATTTTCGCACACTTCTTGAAGGCCACTGTCAAAGGGTCTCGAGGTGCAAAACCTCTACTTTACATCTCCTTTTATTATGTAAACTTTTTGCACTTTAACTAAACGTAAATTATCATTAATTTCGCAATTATTTATTTGATTTACACACCAGAAATATGAATTTTAAGGAAAATTTGTGTGGTTTTTCGGCCGCTGGAAAATGTGTTACGTGCGTAATCGATAAGCAGAGTTTTCCTCGCGCCTGGCCTCTATACGAGCGTTTGGCAAGCTGCCCAAGAATTTTCCAAAAGAGCCCCGAAAAGAAAATGTTGCGCTCAAAAGCGGACGGAAAAGCTCGCTCTAGCGCGTTTTGTCGCGACTGTGTCTGTGTGTGTGGGCTTGTGGCGGGTAGAGGTTGTGCGAGAGGGTGTGTATCCGAATCTAATGAGATTTGACGGCTGACAGCAGGACTTCAAAGAGAGCGAAAGAGAGGCTTCGAGTGAGACCACAAGGGGGAGAGAGTGCTAGTGAAAGTGACATGTTTGGCGGCATAAAACAATTATTTTAAATATTACCGGATGTTCAATGTAAATTGCAAGTGTTTATAATTAATAAATATATTACATTTTTAAAAAGCTTTTTTAAGTATTTCCCAAGCCTTAA
The DNA here is from genome assembly GCA_018904815.1 of Drosophila ogumai. Taxonomy (NCBI): domain Eukaryota; kingdom Metazoa; phylum Arthropoda; class Insecta; order Diptera; family Drosophilidae; genus Drosophila; species Drosophila ogumai. The sequence goes on along the minus strand of JAEIIJ010010393.1, from coordinate 2,894 downwards.
ATAATAACTAAATCCCTATAAAGAAATTAAATAAATAAAAAAAAAACAAACCTAGACATGGTAAAATACTTAAGGGGATCTTTTCATAATTCAAATCACTAAACGAAAAGTGATTACAGCCAATTAAGACTTTATTGCACTTGTCACTGCTAACATTTTCCAATAAAATACGCAAATTGCAGTGTCGTTCACCTTAGGAGACCCACATTCGTTGACAAAGAAAATGAAAAGTCCCCCCGACGGGGAACCACCATCAACCGCCAAGACATGACCGCACCTCAAACCCATTCGAATCGAATAGGAGCCGCCGGTTCCTATATAAAGCAGAGCTTTTCCAATGGAGAGCAGATCAGTTCGATTTGTTTACTCAAAGCAAAATGAAGTTCACCATCGTTTTCCTCCTGCTGGCCTGTGTGTTCGCCTTGGCCATGGCCACACCCGGCAAGCCAAAACCGTACAGCCCCAGGCCCACCTCCCATCCCCGTCCCATTCGGGTGAGACGCGAAGCCCTAGCCATCGATGATCATCTGGGATTGGTCCAAGCTGCCGCCGCCATTAGGCCTCCTCCCATTCTACCCGCTTAAGGATCTAGAAATACTTTGGGAATAAAAGGAAATTAATAACAGCAGCCTATGAAAATGTTTTTGTAAATAGCATTTATCTTCAAAAGATCTTTTAAATCATTTATAAAATTATATTTCCAAATAAAATATAATACCCACGAAAAACAATAAAAATGTTATCAAGCTGATATAAATTTGTGTTGTCATATAAATATATAATCAAAACTATACTAAGCTCGCATAATTATTAACAAACTTTTTAAATAATTACCAGGGAATTCCACAAGATTATTTGAGTTTCCCAAAAAAAAAAGCTTGTTGTTTTGTTATTTAATTTCTTTTTCAAAAATTTTTAAACACTTGACACAGCTTTATTATTAATAAATAAATTTATTAACTGTTAACTTATCAGAAAAAAAAAATCTATCACTCTGAGAAGTACATATGTATAAGCGTCAGTTGTATAGAATAAATAATAAAGACAACGAATCCAAATAAAAAGTACAAATTATAATTTATTTATATTAATAAACAAATTCTTAGGGGATTTCATTAAACAAGCTGTGCTTCCCAAAGAAAGTCAATCTGGGATTGGGTCAAGCCTCTTTAATGATTAGGCACAATCAGCAAATACAAAGTGTTTTATTTTTCTTATCACTAAAAATAAAAAAAGAAAATATATGTAGCTGTAATAATAATCATAAATTTGTGTTAACTAAGCAAATGCATTATTCGCAGTATACATAAAATTCTAAGGGGGTTCCTCTTTATTATCTGCGGTTGCCAAGTGATGCTCATCTATAGAATTGATAAGAATATATTACTGATTCCAACAAAAACCTTAAAAAAGTCACGTTTGAGAGAGAAATACATCTGGTGACCCGTGTGATTCACAAACTGGTTTCAAGGTAATAAATTTCATTGGCCAGATGGCTGAATAATATGATGAATGGCTATCCAACCTTGCAAAGAAATTCACAAATTGAGTTATTAATTAGTATTTGTTTTGTTATTTCACTTAAGCTGGGAAATTATTAAGTTTGGGTTAATATAACCATTAACCTTATGGTGCGGGAAAAGTTGGGGACTCCATGTTTATCTTGAATCTATTTCGCCCAAGTAATTTTTTACAAAGGCAAAAGACAGAAAACCTAGACTTCACGTAACTAAAATATTTTTTAAATATTTTTAATTTCACTATTAAATGTATTTCCTTATTTTCAGTGCAAACTTTCCGTTGACACTTCGAGTTAAAGTTTCCGGCTTTTCTCTCTCCGACTCTCTCTGCTTAAATCCTTTTTGACTGCTCCTGCGCAGAAAATTCAATTAGAATTTGGCTGTAACTTCACTCAAGTCCTGCGGCTCTCTCTTCCACTCATTAACCGCATCCACCACCCACCAGGATATCAGGATACTTCCCCCTCGATACGTATACGTATATTGATAAAGCCTGACATCAAGTGATGGGGAATATGTTAGCGCATCGCTTATAACTGTCAAATGCTGTCCTGCGCAAGATGACGAAGCGCTCCTCCGTCACAGGCCACAAAGGAGCCACTTGATGATGCCAGCCGAATCCTGGGGCGGGGTTGAAGTCCACACAAAGGAGCAACAAGTGGCGTCAATGGGGCGCAAAAAGAGGGGGGCATCGGGGTCACATCGCTTGAGCACGCTAACAACAGAAAGCCAAAGTAAATCACCCGCCAAACTTGAGCGGGGAATTTCTAGCAGATAAGACAGACAATCCCGAATTCCGTTTCGGATTAATCTTGTGAATCACCAGAAGAGCTCTCAAGACGCTCGAGCGCGGTATAAAAGCGATTGATTAGCCTCATTGGGACATCAATCAGCTTCAGCAACCCCAACCAGCAACATGCAGAAGACAAGCACCCTAGCAGTCCTGGCCATTGTGGCACTCTCCGCCATCGCAGAGGCAGCTCCTGGAGGCCATGGATGGCATCCCATGCCCACATCACGTCCCATCCGCTTCCGTCGCCAAGTGCTGGGCGGCTCCTTGACCTCAAATCCCGCTGGCGGTGCTGATGCTCGCTTGGATCTCACCAAGGGCATTGGCAATCCCAACCACAACGTGGTAGGTCAGGTCTTCGCCGCGGGAAACACGCAATCGGGTCCAGTCACCTCCGGTGGAACCTTGGCCTATAATAAGTGAGTAAACAAGAGATTATAATTTTGGAATCCTAAATAAACACCGCTTTCCATTGCAGCAATGGCCATGGTGCCTCCTTGACCAAAACCCACACGCCCGGAGTAAAGGATGTTTTCCAGCAGGAGGCCCATGCCAATCTCTTCAACAATGGCAGACACAATCTG
>JAEIIJ010010392.1:0-16857 GCA_018904815.1 Drosophila ogumai | reverse complement strand
ATACAAATACAAATACAAATACAAATACAAATACAAATACAAATACAAATACAAATAATAAATTAATAAACTTTGAACTATTTGGCCTTAATATTTAGCATAACTTTTTATAACAAAAAATATTTATATGGTAAATAATATATGCATAAGTGCTTTCATCAGCTTTAAGATGGTTCCAATTTTCTGGTCTCTCTTTTAGCAAGCAAACACTATATAGAAAAGGGAGCAGTGCATCCTATAAAGATGACTTTGTAGATTTGCATTTTGTGCTGACTTTAGGGATCCAATTACGGTTCCAAGAATCTTTAGGAAGTTTACTGAAATAAACAAAGCAAATAATCCAACTTGAATGTATGTACGTATGTACTAGTATGAATTTATATACTACTTTACTGCTTGATAAATCATATTTTATCATAATTTATTTTTAAATAATTAATTTCAATTAATATTTATTATCGTAATTGCTTTATAAAAATATGAATAACTTGAATAATAATTTATAAATCATTATGTGTATGCTGTGTATGTAAGACAATACATATTCGGGTTATCCTAGCCCAAGCGTGAGTCCCAAAACGTGGGACATAAACGGGGGCGATCAGTCTTGTGAGCCATAAGCCTCTCACATTATTGAGCTACAGTTAAATAGGAGCTACAGGTATCCTAGAAGCGCAGCCGATTAAGCTTGGGCGTGCGCTTGGGCTTCACCTCGCCTCCGTTGGAGGCAATATGACGTTTCCTTGGTGTGTAGCTGCTAATGGAGGGCGGTGGCGTTTCCTCCAAGGCGGATTCCTCTTGAGTGTTAACCTCTTCTAGGGCTGGAGTATGCTCCGACGCCTGCAGCTGCTGCTCCTGCCGCGGTTCAGGCTCTTCCTGTTGAGCTTCTGGCTTGTCTTCGTTGTCGGCCTCTGCAAACAAAGTACGTCGGGCACCGCTTCTATGATCCGAATCATCCTCCGCCTCGTCGTCTGTTGGTGGATTGCAACGGGCGGCACTGCCGCGCCTGGGAACAGCCACAGATGAAGCCGCCGAGTACTTTTCGTAGACGGCCAGGCAGATGTCAATGTGACGACCCTGGCCAAAAGCCAGCGGCACCTGGCGGTAGCCCAGCGTTAGGTGTATGGTACGGGTGTGGCCTAAATCCAAGCCGTGGTCTGAATAATCTGCACTGATGCTTTTCAGTACTCCCTTGGCCGCCACAAACTTCACCTGATCCAGGCCTTGGCTAACTGGACGCGGCGGTGTAACCAATTCTGCGGGACAGCGACTGGATGGCTGCTCCTCTTCGTCATCGCTCTCCGCGCGCAGATGCAGGGAGGTGGCCCTTTGGTGAACCTTTTGCTTCTCAACCATAAGTCGACGTGCCCAGCAGAAGGAGCGCATAAAGCGCAACTTAAGGTTCTTCACCTTGGCGGGACTTACGAAGGTGGCCTTTTCAAAGCCCTCGTGTTGGTAGCGCGACGAGATGAATACCCGGAAATAACCAGCAGATACGGCCGATCCACGGCTGTGGCGTCCAAAGAAGCTAATGACGCAATCGTCGGCGAGTTCGCGGCCAATGGAGCCGCTATTTGCAGCAGCCACGAATTCCTGGACCACCTCCAGAGGTGTTATTTCCTCTAGAAGGGGTGACGGCGACGGCGATGGCGTCTCTTCTGTGGGAAGATTCTTATTAACCAAAATCCTTCTTCGCAAAATATGGCCGCGAGATCACTCACCCTGCACCGCATCTGGCTGCTCCGTTTGATGAAGTGTTTCCATTTGGGCTTCGCTTATCAAAAACTGCTTATTTTTGCATATAAAATAAAATATTTACAAGACATTGAAATATGTTTGCGGAATGATTGAAAACAATGCGTCTGGTTCTGAAAAATATACCAAAGCCAACTGCGATGGGTATACTAAAATATACTGTTTTTAGTAAAAACCAAAATATACTGTTTTCAGCATATACCGATATATTCTCTTTTTTAGCGAGGCCGTCAGTGCTGCCAGAACTTCAAGCTAAGAAAAGCTAAATTTAAGTAAGAGATAAATACAAAAATATATACAATGTAAACTAATATAGTCAGTTATAGAACTTATAATAATAACAAAATAAAATAAATGTATGCATATAGCAGGTGTTTAAATAATCATTTCCCCTAAAATTAACCGCTAAAATTGGAAACAAATACCAACTCTAGCTATAAATACACTAAAAAGCCAGCCCTGTTGGCATTTGTTTACTTTTTGCAATTCGCCGTCTTTACTATTATGTTTAAGTTAATTTTTAAGCAATATAAGGCAAAAAGTAGCACACCAGACCTAAACGATGTGGTGAACTTCGATGAACCACTAAAAGATGACAAAATCAGTGCACACCGCTTGAATACCTGCCATAAGGAAGACCTTCAGTCTATTCCCGGTCTAAAGTCACCAAGCACCTGGCGATGCTTTGAACTGAGGAATCATCCTGGAATCGTGGTTATACGAAACCCCTTTACCGAGCGGGGCCTTCGGTATTGGATAGCCCGATGCCTGCGGGATTACCCAAGACCACCGAACATCGTCAATTTAAACGAGAGGCTCTTTGATGAAAGTGTCAGATCGGACTGGTGGAAGGAGCTCCATCAGTGCCAAACGAAAGACGAATTTCAAAGGACAAAAGTGGCCATGCGTTGGACCACATTTGGCTATCATCACGACTGGGACACCAAGCACTACGATGATCGCATGCAGTCACCCTTCCCAGAGGATCTAAACCGGCTGTGCAGACTGTTCTCATCCATCATGGGTTACGAGGAATTCAAGCCTGAGGCTGCTATAGTTAACTACTATCCCGTCGGCAGTAGCTTATCCGGTCATGTGGACTATTCTGAACCCAATCAGTCGGCACCATTATTTTCGTTTAGCTTTGGACAGACGGCGATTTTCCTGATCGGCGGAAAAAGCCTAGAAGAAACTCCCACCGCCCTTCTGCTGCAAAGTGGCGATGTCCTGATAATGTCCGGAGAATCCCGACTGTGCTATCACGCTGTGCCACGTATCCTGAAGGATTACAAAACCTTGAACTCTGCCCTCCCTAAGGATGAGGACAATAGTGGAGGTGATTCCCTGGATATGAATTTATTTGAACAAGTAGGCGACCTGAATTTCTGGCAGCCTTTTTCAGACTACATCGCAGACTCTCGTATAAATATTAACGTACGACAGGTGCTAAAGCCAGGACAACTGTTATTAAATTGAAAAATAACACAAAATGTATGTTATTAGCTAAAATAAAAGCAAATTTGTTAATAGAAAACGCAAGTCTTGAGGTTTTAAGAACACCATAAAATTGCCACATGTTTTCTAGTAACAGTAAAAATACTAAAATACTACATTGCCTAAGATTGGATTGAGTATTTTCTTAGTACTTCCACTTGGTAACACTGCTAACAAACGCAAGGAGGAAATCGTGCAAAATGTTCAAAAAGTATGTATAGAATAGGGCTGCCGTTGCCCAGGCTCAAACTAACGAGGATACCGCTCCAAAACCCACAGATTCGAGGAGAAAGACAGCATTTCCAGCATCCAGCAGCTGAAGTCGTCGGTGCAGAAGGGCATCCGGGCCAAGTTGCTGGAGGCGTACCCGAAGCTGGAAACACACATCGACCTCATCCTGCCCAAGAAGGACTCGTACCGCATCGCCAAGTGGTAGGAGGGGGGTCATCCCTTGCACAGTTCCCCCATTCCAATGTCCATGCCTTACTATACATCCCGATCCCCATCCCTGCAGCCATGACCACATCGAGCTGCTGCTGAACGGAGCCGGCGAACAAGTGTTCTTCCGCCACCGCGATGGCCCTTGGATGCCCACGCTGCGCCTGCTGCACAAGTTTCCCTACTTTGTCACCATGCAGCAGGTGGACAAGGGCGCCATCCGTTTCGTCCTCAGCGGTGCCAACGTCATGTGTCCAGGGCTGACATCGCCGGGTGCCTGCATGACACCGGCAGACAAGAGCACCGTAGTGGCCATCATGGCAGAGGGCAAGGAGCACGCGCTGGCTATCGGACTGCTGACACTCTCCACAGAAGAAATGTTAGTGCACATTATTAACTATTACTAACACATTACACTTACATTTTAATTAATCTAATTTGTAATCCCACAGACTGGCGAAGAACAAAGGCATTGGCATCGAGACGTACCACTTCCTCAACGACGGACTGTGGAAGTCGAAGCCCGTGAAGTAGGCGAAATGCGGAATCTGCACTTGCACTTTTTAGTCTTCTATGTCATGAGAGCAAAGAATGGTTTTTGATATGCAACTGAGTCCTGTTTATTTTTTCTCCTAATTTTAATATCAGTTAAGCTATTTAAATCAATGCGAAATATAATTAATGGCATTTAAAAATCGGACATGAATAGAGAGTAAAAGTGAGAGAGGGAGGGAAATTAAATGGTCTTAAAGGCGAGGGTGATGGCCCCCATCGACTTCCCTGTACCCGCCACTGATCGACAGCAACTACCTCAAGCACCAACAAAAACACTCACAATCCAAGCAAGGCATTTTTGGCGAGCACTAACACACAAACACGCACGCAAGAAGGAGAGTAAGGGAGAGAGAGAGAGCGCGAAAGCAGGAGAACGGCAATATGGAAGATCTCTTTCTCTCTCTCTCTCTCTTTTCAAGGACAGTGCGACGCACGAAAGAAGGAGAGAGAGCGAAAGCAGGAGAACGGCAATATAAAATATCTAATTTCAAGGACAGTGCGCTGCAGCAAACGGCGCAAATAGCTTACGGTAAATGCCACATGCCCCAAGTACGGCGTTCTTTTCCATTTGGTGCAAGAGACAGAGAGAGGGAAAGAAGGACAAGGAAAGCGAGCGACGACGAACGAGGAACAGCAAGGAAAAGAGCGCGCAAAAATGGAATTCTTTCTTTGTTTTGGCGAAGTTCTGTTGGCACGGCCCGTGTTTGTTGTTTACCGTTAGTTGCCACTTCATTTGTGGCACTGCCCCTGCCCTACCAATTCTTGGTGCGGCATTTCGGTTTTCGAAAGAAAGAAACTATGAACATACCAATTAAATTATAAAGTGAGAACAAAGGAGCATGCACTATGTACCTACATATTTACATCAATGCGAAAAATAATTAAATAATAATTATAATAATAAAACTACACATACAATATACATACATATATTATAAAATATATATTTTATAAAACATATATATTATAAAATATATGATTTTATAATCACGGTATTCCCTTGACGACTGAATCACTGAATTACTGAAAATATCGGTGATATGTCGCTATATATGTAGTTATAGTTATATTTTCAGGGATTTATATGGGAACATCTAATTTTAGATAAAAATATCGGCAAACTATCGCGATACATCGCCGGTATTTTTAGTAATTCAGTCGTCAAAGGAATACCAAAAATATTTTTCACTGTGCAGAATTTAGCTTACTTTTTCAGCTGTCGATAGACGATAGGCACGCGAACAGCTGCCTTTGGCGACATGCGCATTCGTGCACCACATTCTACTCCGTGAACCGTGCGCACTCCGCCGTAAATGGAGAAAGTGCTTTCGTTTCGCGTCACACAGCATTTGTCGCATCCAACGGCAAGTGCAGCACATTTACCACTCAGCGGATAGAGGAAAAGTGAAAAACAGCAGGAGACAGTTGTAGCAGAGCAAACAAAAACCACAAGTGGTGGGCTGCGTTGCTCAAAAGTTCCGTCAGCACGCCTTATGGCAATATTCTATAATGAAAATGGTAAATCCCACAAGTTCCTACGGTGAAAACTCATCAAAGGCCTTTAAAACAAGTTGACATATGGAGTGAAATTAAAAATTCCCGTTGCACTGCCTGGCTGCATTCTGTCCGTGTTTGCTGTGCATGTGTGTGTATGAATGTGAGAAAAAGTTTTTCAAGGAAAACGGATACACACTGTTTGAACTTTTCGAAGGTGCAAAATTGCAATGGCAAAAGTTTTGAAAAGTGCAAAAGTGACATGACAGCACACAAATACTCTCGCCCGCCCCCTACTCCTGTAACTTTCCCTCATGTGTGAGAGAGTGAGTGCGTGTATGTGTGTGTGTGTTTTTGTGTTTGCGGGAATACCCTTCAGTTCTGATCCCCTTGGTTTCCCACCGGAATCTACTTGGACAATTTATACTCCGGCCGGGATCCTTCGAAACGCTACTTATGTATGTATGTACATGCATACAGATTTGTATGTATGTACATACATACATACAGTATATAAAAATGTCAAAGAATTTCTATTTAATTTTGTCCTCTCGGAATTTTTAAAAGGAAACGGAATATTGTGGATAAAGTAAGAACTCTGAGCTCGAACTCCGAACATCTTCCTGAATATTCTGTGCTAAGCCCCCCAGGATGCTTTTCGTTTAATCGCACTGGAAGTTCAAGGCGAAATCCCCAAGGAAATTGTTTCTTCTTCCTTTTTGTTTTATTTTTTTACATATATGTACTTGCATATGTGTGTATGTGTGCATGGCGGCAACACAAACACATTTGCCAAACGCATATTTTTTACCGTTTCTGTTTCGCTCTTTATATTGATTTTACTCTTATTTTTTAGGCGGCGCTAATTGAGTTGTTATTACCAGTGATGTCGTGCAAGGGCGAAACAACAAGAACAACAACAATAACATCAACGGGAGCGACAGCAACTGCCTGAAGCAGCAACAAAAACACCCACACCAACGCAACCAAGGAATTTTGGCGAGCACTAACACACAAACACGCACGCAGAACAATCAAGAAGGAGAGAAGGGAAGAGAGAGAGCGAAAGCAGCAGAACGGCAATATGGAAGACCTCTTTTTACTGGTTATCAAGGAATCAACGGGCACCAAGCACAATGCGCTGCGGCAAACGGCGCAAATCGCTTACGGTAAGTTTTCCATATGCTTTAAGTACGGGTTTCTTCTCACTTTAGTGCAGAGAAAAAGAAAAAAAGGAAATGGAAAGGGAGCTACTGGTAACGGGGAACGAGGGAGTGCAAAAAAGAGAGCCGCATGCTAGAACGCCATTTCCTTACATTCTTGGTTGCATGTAGTTCTTGTTGTCACGGCCTGTGTTTGTTGTTTACCGTTAGTTGCCACATTCTTTGTGACGCGCTGTCCTTCCAATTGTCGGTGCGGCATTTTGGTTTGTGAAGTACATATGTACATAAATAACCTGTGAACATAAAAATTTAAATTAATGAAAACAAAATCCTTACTTTGTGTTTAAGCGAAAAAAAAAAGGAAAAATATTCTTGCTGTTGCTGATGGCATAAAATATTTGCATACCTTACTGTGGCAACCAAAGTTCAAGATACCGTCGCTATACGCTGCAGGGCATTTTAACTCCCACACAACTCAATCTTTTCTTTGTTTCCTTTTGATTTTCTGACTCTGTTGCTGGTCTTTTGTGCCTTTTTTGCGTTGGCGTTGCAGAAGAGTAGGCAACGATTTGTGGGAGTTTCCCCCTCACGCACACACAACACACACACTCGAACACATCCGCTCGCTTATCGTGGCAGTTTTTACTGCCTACATTAGTTACATACTTGCGTCCTCCGGCGATAACCGTTAATCGTAGCGACTTAGCGCTAATTCTGCCCGTGTATTTGCACTCGGAGAAAATAACCTGCTACAGTTATGTGCAAATATATAATAATTCTTAAATATACAATTTTATGAATTAATAAAATAAATTTTTTAATATGTTTTTAATAATTAATGAATAACATGATATTAACCAATTATTTTTCTCTCTCTGCAGATAAGCTGTACCGGCAGCATGGCATCCACCGGGATCCGTCGCACGAGCTGCGCTCCGTTTGCTTTACCGCTCTGCAGATGGCGCTGGACACCAAGCGGCCCAAGTTCATCACGATGGGACTCAATGGGCTCCACGTAAGTGCACCGCCGGATACGGCGATTATAGGCCAGGAAGAATAACGAGAAGCCAGGAGCCAACAATGGCCACAACAACCACTGACACACATTTTCCGGCCGGAAGTTCCTGGCACACAAAGCGGATTTAACATTCCGTGTGCACACACACACACACACTCACACTGGAAAATGGACAATGGACACAGGAAATGGACATGGGAAATGTGGGCTGTGGCATGAGACGTGGCATATGGGAAATGTGGGACATTGGGACGGGGTCGCGACGGGACCACGGCTAATTGCTGGGAATCCCTTGGGGGTCGGCGGAAGTGACGTTTGCTTATGAGTGGTTAACCATATGGTAATCAATAATTCCTGGCTGAATCGTGCTCTTTGTTTCCTTCCTTGGCTTTCTCCTTGAATTCCCGTCCTTGCAACACTTTTATCTAAATATTTTCCGTGTCTTCCAGCGCGTCATTAAGGACGAACGATTCTACATCGGTCTGGAACCGGAGGACGACTCCGTCTGGCTGCCCTCCCAGCTGCTGCGGGCCACCAACGGCATCCTGCCGTCGACCAGCAGCGAGGATACGGTGGTGAATGTGCTGCGCCTCTTCCTGGCCATGGCCTGCTCACCGGCCTGCACTCTGAACGGCCGACTGCTTATCGAGATCCTGTCCCGTTGCGGCGAATGCTGGGAGATGGGTTCGCGGGCCACCAAGGCTGCCTCACTGGCCGCCGCCTCCCAATGCCTGCGCACCTTTTGCGCCTTTCTCATCGAGGAGGCCGAGGAGGTGAAGAAGACTGCTCCCGCCGGGCTGATGACCCAGACCCAGGCCTCCGCCGTCTACAATGAGGTCATACCCGTGATGCAGTGGCTCTGCAGCCGACTGGTGGAGCCCAATGTGAATGCCTCACCCAACAAGAAGTGCGAGAACCATAGCTCCCTGTACCTCACCGAGTGCATCCTCACTCTGAGCTCGGCCCTGCCCCGAAATGTGCATGCGAATCCGCACTTTACCTCCTTTCTCTGGCAGAAGTTCTGCCCAACGTTAGCGGCAGCTTTGGGATCACCCGGAAGGATTAATCTGGACAAGAAGTTCACCTACAAGTGAGTGATGGTGAATGAATCATTGATTAAAAAGTTAATTTTTAATTTCATTTTGTATCCAGAGACGCCCTGCACATGATTGAGAACGAGGCACGTGGCTTTTTCACGGGCCCAGGATTAGATGGACCTCAGGCCCGTTGCGTTTACTTGACCGCCATTCAGTTGCTGCGAATAGCCGGCGCCCATGGCTCCCTGCGTCCCATGCTGGAGGCACTGTTCCATCGAATGCTCCTGCTTCCGGCGCCACAGAATCGCACAGAGCCGCTGCGCTGCGTGCGGGAGATCTTTAAGAGTCCGGAGCGTCTCATCGATCTGGCGGTTATCCTCTATGTGGACAAAAACACGGCCCAAGGCTGTAGCGATGAGATGGCGCTGTTCCGGCTGTAAGTGTATGCATTTTTATAGGAAAAAATGAACATTTTCCTTTAAATAATTCTCTAAAATTTAAATATTTACCGCTACAGTTTGGTGGACGCCATGGAGGAGTGTGCCTATGGAGCCAGCGGAGTGGGCACCGCCACAGAGGCCAGCCTGCAGGCGAGCGTGGAGTGCATGGTGGCACTGCTGGACAGCCTGCAGGTGCTCTGCAGCGGCGAACTAACCGAGTCGATGATCAGCGACCAGATTGTCCAGGTGGTCAATGGACGGCATGAGCTGCTCAAGGATGCGGACTACTCTGGCCCGCTGACCTACCAAAGTATGGCCCGGCTGCCGGCGCCGTATCGGGATGCCATTGTGGAGTTCCGGCAGAATGTATTCGAAACCTCGTCGGGATCGGAGAGCGAGGGTGAGCCGCCGCATGAGCAGGATGCGGCCTCGAATGGTTCCGGGGACACCGAGGGACCCGAGGATGATGATCCCAGCAGCTCCAGCGATGAGACCTCGCGCGTGGAAAACCGCTGGCCCTACTCGCATTTGGAGGCACCGGTAATGCCCATACGGACGGACAGCGACAATGACCGGCAGCATGCTCGGGACTTTGCCAGGGCGTTGCGGCAGGATCTGGTGCCGAAGCTACTGCGCCTGCGCAGCTGCGTGGAGCTGGACGAGGCCATGCAGGAGTTCGCATCGGCCGTGTGCCAGGAGAACAGCATGAATTTCTCGGATTTTGACTACAACCTGACCGCCATTAATGCGGACGGCATCTATTTGGCCATCTATTCGTCGCTATTGCTCAGCCTGCAGCTGATGCGGGCGGGCTACTACGAGCAGGTGGCCCAGGGAGCCTCGCACAAGGATATCCTGGTGCCCATGTCGGAGCAACAGTTCGTGACCTCTGTCCAGAATACGGGCGTGCTGGTCTACCTCTCCTCGCCGTGGCTCTGCGAGCTGTACCAGTCGGTGACGGTGTGCAATGTCTTGGAGGCCATGCCGCGCCAGCAGCTGGAGGGAGGTATGGGTCCGCGTTGCGCCCTTGTGGACATGCTATGCGATGCCGGCGGACTGGGGGCCACCCAGATGCTTTCTGAGTGGCAGCGATTGCAAACGGCCAATGTGAAGCACAAGGAGGAGGAGCAGTTGCATGACAAGCGGCGCGAGGCAGCCAAGAAGCTATGCCGACGGTTGCTCACCTGCTGCTGGGACTCCATGGTCATTGTGCTGAGTTCGGGACTGGGCGACCTCCAGACTAGCTCCGCCTCCAACAAGCTGGTGGCTTTGTCCAAGCGCACGCTGCGGGTGAAGGCCAAGGCCAACAAGTCGAATGGCGAGGCTCTGTATGCCATGTGCCTGGATGGACTGCATTCGGTGAGGATTGAATGGGATATTCCTCTCCAGAATTGTTTGTTTATTATTTTCTCTTTCTTTTTTTCTAGGCGGCCACTCTGAGTAATAGCTTGAACCTGCAGCATTTGGCTGGCAAGATACTCAATCTGTTGGCCTCGAATGTCTGTCAGACCTCCGGGCCGCGGATCTCCGCCAGCCAGGCCATGTCCATGGATGTGGTGCTCACCGGCGGCCTTAATCTGGGTAGCTACAGTGCCGACTGCTGGCCCAGCATCTTTGCCGTCTGCCGCCATGTCAGCCAGCTGGAGCACGAGATCTTTAGCATGCAGAATCCGGCCATTTCGGCCTCACCGGGCAGCAGTCGTCGGGACTTGGAGACGGGTGAGAAGCTGAGCAATGGCAATGCCCAGGACAAGCTCAACCTGTCGTCCATACCCATCGATGATGATGAGACCTGGTAGGTGATGGTTGCGATTATGAAGAAACCTTCTAATCTACTTCCATGTTCTTCTTTTAGCGTGGATGTCTACAGCTTCTTGCAGGCGCCCATGCAGAGTCCCAACACGAACATTACCTCCATTCTGAAGGTCTATTCGGGAACCAATGAGACGGTCCTGCTCAGCCAGAGCGACACCTCCAAGGTGCTGTGCGCCCTGTCCCACCAGGCGGAGAATCTGTTTGGCGATGCCGCTGAGCGTCTTAGTCTGCCTTCCCTGTGCCAGTTCCTCAAGCATCTGTGCCGTGCCTCCCGGGAGCAGCTGTACAAGAGCCAGGTGGCGCGCAAGGGCAGTCGTATTTGGTGGCCCAGCAAGGGCTGGAAGAAGCTTGACTCTCTGCCCATGTCGCTGCTCCTCCATCGCATAGGCGATGTCACGCTCAAGGTATTTCGCAGCTCCCGCCCGCTGCTCCATGTGCTCAAGGTTTGGGCCATTACGGGACCGCATTTGATGGATGTAAGTGAAGGTTATACAAATGCTTATAGTCCCTAAAATTATGATCTGTTTTCCTCTTCCTGAAGGCCGCCTGCCATCGCGATAGGATGATCTCAAAGCGGGCCATCGAGTACATCCATGACATCATCACGGCGCTGCTGGTGGAGCAGTCGGAGCTGCCTTACTTTCACTTCAACGAGGCCTTGCTAAAGCCTTTTGAGAATTTGCTGAGCATGGACACGGATGTGGATGTGCAGGACCAGATTGTGGCCTGTCAATACGAGGTGGTGGAGGCTCACCGCACGGAGATACGCTCCGGCTGGCGGCCACTCTTTGGAACACTGAGGAACGCACGAAGCCGTATGCTGAACATGAGCAACATCATTGATATCTTCAGGGTTTTCCTCGACTCGGACAATACGCTGGTCTTTGCCAATGCCGGCCTGGACTGCATCCTGTGCCTGCTCTCCTACCTGGAGATCTCTGGCGGTGGCAACAATAATTCCTGCTCCTCCAATGGAACCACTGGAAGTGGCTCTAATCAGCAGCAGCAGCAGCAGCAGGAGGAGGACAACACCTTCCGGCCCACGGATTTTCTCCATGAGACCCTCCGTTTCCTAGAGCGCTGCTCCAGCATTCTGGGCTTCATGCACAGCATGCCCAAGTGCCCCAACTTCCACTCAACGTACAAGATCAAGGGCATCTCCTATACGCACATCATCGATGCCAACATACCCAGTTCCATGGAGAACTTTACGTATTTTGGCAACGACTATCTTCAGACGCGAAACGAGCAGTACATGATCTCGTACAGGTCGCTGCACATCGACAAGGACACCATTGTTAAGATCGATGAGATGGACAAGCCGTCGGGTGTGCTCAAAGTGTGGTTCCTGCTGCTGGACGGGCTGACGAACTCGCTGATTGTCTGCCCCTACTCCCACCAGGCTCCCATCCTGCAGACAATCTTCAAGCTGTTTAAGAATCTAATGGCCAGTCCTGGCATTGACTTTGGCTTCTATTGCATCAACCATCTGCTGGTGCCGATGATCCAGGACTGGCTGAGGTACATCAACAAGACGGGCGCCTCCTGGCAGCTGGTGGAGAAGAACTTCAAGCATTGCTGCTGCATGACCACCGACCTGGTGGTGGAGTTTATCGAGAAGTCAGTGCCGGAACAGCGGCGCTTGGGAGCAGGCACCAAGACGCGTCTGGCGCAGATTGTCCATCCGGCGGATAATCTTCTCTACTCGAAGTTAAAGTTTGTAACGGAACGGATCGAGCGGGAGCAGCAGCAGCAGCACTCTCCAGGTGTCCAGGATCATCATCATCAGCAGCAGCAGCAGTATGATAGCAGCTCCAGTTCCGCCAGTTCTGAGGAGCAGCAGAAAAGCGGAGCTGCAGGCGGAACCAATCTCATTGAGTCGCCCACCAAGATATCCGGATCAGCCACGCTGGCCTTAAAGCAGCTGCTCCTGGTCCTCATCGAGTGTGCTGCCCAGTCGCAGGAGGCCATTGCCAGGATCTCGGTGTCCTGCCTCAAGCATGTGATCCTCTCCACGGGCATGCTCTTCAACGAGTCGCAGTGGATGATTGCCTGCTCGGCAATCCATCGGGCCTGCACGGTGACTATTGCGCCACTGCGTCAGCTCTCCTTTGCCTTCCATGAGAAGTCCAACAGTTTCTACGGCGACTGTGCCAATGTGAAGGTGGCCGCCCGACGGGACAGCAGTTTGGAGGAGCTGGCCCGCATCTATGCGCTGGCCCAGCAGGTGTTCCTCTCGGACAATCAACGGGAGCCGGGCCAGGGCCAGGCGCCCATGCCCACCAGTGCCTCGCAGTGCAGCAAGCTGTCCGACGACAGGAGTTACTCCTTCCTGCTTTACCCGCTGAACAATGGCTTCAACTCGAACCTGGATAACTTTGTCATTAGGATACCGTTCAAGAATCTGGTGGTGGGTCTGCTGGCCAACCAAATGCTGCTCCAGCTGGTGGCCAAGCTGCTGCTGTCGCGGCTCAAGTGCGTGCCGCAGGCAGTGTCCACCTGCATCTTTGATAATTATGCCGCCTCCGCTGCCACGCCCAGCCACGACTATGATTTGGACTTTCGCTCCAAGGAGATCCTGCTGCGCTGCGTCAAGCAGTACCTGATGTCCGCCCTGGAGTTTGACTCGCGACCCGGCCTCAAGTTCCTCATGCAGAAGGTATCGAATATCGAGTACGCTGCCAATCTCTACAAGCAGATGACCTCCTCGTGGATGATCTACTACATAGCGCTGGTGGATTCGCATCTTAACGACATTGTGGTTTATAATTTGGGTCCGGAGGACCTCAATTTTATCCTGGAATCCTGCTCGCGGCTGAACACCACCACGGTGAAGAAGAAGGAGAACTTTGTGAGGTATTTATTTTGCCTGCAGGATGCCTGGAATCTGGTGTGTGAGCTTTATTTAAGCAACTCGGCCCTGCATGACATCGAGACGGGTTCGGGCAAGCTGCGCCACACCAAGCCGCCGCCACTGCACCATCATCCGCAGAGCAAGCCCATGTGCATCTCGCTCAATGGCAATGGCGATGCCGAAATGACCGAGACGGGCTCCGGTTCGGGTTCGGGTTCCGGCAGCAATGCCTCTCCCAGCAAGTGCGTCCAGCTGCAGGAGGAGGAGAACGTGACCATGACGACGCTTATCAGTGAATTCCAGCCCAAGTGCCGTAGCAATCCGTTCGACACGAACCGGCAGGCCAAGTCCTCGGAGGCAGAGTCCATATCGCCGGAAATTGAACAGCAGCGGGCGAGCAGCATCCTCAAGGATTCCAATTACAAGAGGGCCGCTTTGGCCCAACTGGTGGTGGCGTCCATGGAGCTGCTACGATCGCTGCCCGGGGAGGCCGAGGAGAACCTCAAGCTGCTGATGACGCCCACCATTCGGGAGGCCTTCCGCCTGGTCCAGCTGCAGGGCAACGAGCTGAAGGTCAATCAGTTTTAGGCCATGCTTGTTGAGTTTTATTTTGATCTGTAGGCGCAGCCCCTGCCCCTACCAAAAGGATCCCCTCCCCCGTCCAGAAGTTCCCAAAGTTCCAGAAATTGATCCCAGAAATCCGTAAAGTGTTCCACCTCCTCCTACTCCCGTCCACGAATGGCTAATTTACAGCTACGTCTGCATCTCATGCTCTCTCTGTTTCACTCTCTGTCTGTCTCTCTCTCTCTCTGCCAGTAGACTTTGCAATTAGTGTTGACCAGGTTAAATTGGAAAAATTTATAAAATTTAGTTTTGCATTTGCTTTAAATTTTAAAATTATATTTGCCAACTAAGACTTTAAAAATGTAATCAGTATTAGTCTTTTTAAATATTTGCTTTTTCTAAATCGATTTAAGGTTAGGATTTAAGATGATAAACAGGCCCAGAACTTATTTATTAAACAACGATTTAAATTTATGTTTAATATTTCAAACTAAATATCCGTCAGCTTCAGCTTTAAACGAACATATCAATTAAGATTAGCTTTGTTATTTTGACAAATTCATTTCAAATTTCAAAAAACAAAAACCACATGGTCGCACTGGCAGTATAGCAGGGCCCTCTCTCTCTCCATCTGTCTCTATCTCTCGCCCGCAGTCCCCAGCACAGCAGGCAACCATTTCAAAGTAAAAGCTCAACATGCCAGCACAAAAAAAAGCAAAAAACTATCAAAAGTACAACAAGAAGAACAATGTGGCAAGGATATCGCAAATAGGATATTTTTTTCGCGCTCTTAGAGAAAGTGGAGAACGATGATCATGATGACGATGATAATAGAAGAAGCGTAGACAACGTAGTCCTGTACATTAAATTTAGTCAAGACTTTCTCACACTTAGCCCCCGCACCCGCCCGAGTCTCCCTCCTCCTCCCCCCTCTTTCCTCTCTGGTCCCCCAGCACTTTTCGACTTCGAAATATTGTAAAGATGTATCAGCGAGCACATGCCCCGCCCTAAAACGAGAAAAGATATAGTTAAAGATCGGTAAATAAAATATATACCTATATATATATATATATATATAAATATTAAGAATGTAAACTTATGTAAACTTATAGCGAATGTTAACTAACACAAAATCAGTGCCGCCCATTAATCCACGATTACCACCATTAACGATTAGTCAACTCACACACACACAACATACACATAGAGAGCCTAAACTAAAACATATGTGTGTCCAAGTAGTCCCGCGCTGCCTTTAAAATGAATACTTGCATACTTTTGTACCAGTGTGCGTACCTAAGAGAAATATCGAAAAATATCGAACAAATCGAAATGAAAGCAACACATAACCTAACAAATTCTAGCCACCTTGCTGCACTATCGAAGCTTATTAGCCTACATACACATACACACACACACACACACACACACACACACACACACAGGACCCACGCCTCATAATATCAGGGATTAGGAAGTGGGAATTTATATTCAGATTTTCCGAATGTAAACCCATATCCGTGCTCCCAGCTAATAGCTATTGCGATATCGATACCGATACCGATATCGATACCTACATAAACAGACAGCTACGTACAGTTATATATGCCTATATAAAGATCCAAAGAGTTATATATCTACATATATATATATTAAAATATATATACATAAATGTACTTATATGTATTATAGTTGCCACTTGGGTATAAATGTTGTAAATGTCTAACAAAGGAAACATTTTTATATGTGAAACTATTAGCAACAGCGCTACAAATCTATACATATATATACACTATAAATATATATAAATTTATATACATACACATACATTTATTTTCGCTTATATATAATATACATATATAGAGAACTATGTACTTGTGTTATCTACTTGCCCATCTCTCTAGCTCTCAATCTATCTCTATCTCTTTCTCTCTCAATTGACTTTAAGTGTAAGTGCGAAGAGTGCAGTTGCAGAGCCGCAGAAGTGCAAGATGAGGGTAAAGATCAGGCTAAAACTAGTACTACTAAAACTCTCCAAGAGTGCATTTGTAACATGAATGAGAATAAACAATTCCACAACGCTTTCGCAACTTTACTAAACAATTTCTGTGTTTGTTAATGTGAAAAATGGTTAATATTGGGGCTAAAAAATAGGTGTACTAGGGTGTACTAGGGGTATAAAATTATAGGGGATTTTTAATAGATCATTCTGGGATAGAATTATCTTATT
>JAEIIJ010010387.1:0-46652 GCA_018904815.1 Drosophila ogumai | reverse complement strand
ATATGGGTCGAAATCGCGAGTTTCCGGCGAATCATCGGTTACCTAGATTTTTTAGGGGAATTTGCCGAGTTTGCCCTTCACAACACTGCCTTGATCGTATCAGACGTGAAGACGTGAAGTTTTGCCAATCTGCAGAAATCGGGCTATATATACCACAGCGATATAAAAGGATCTTTGGAAAACCCGGCCTTCTTTAGCTTGCGGACTCGTTAACCAAGTTGTTTGCCGATCTCGTCGAAAAGGTTAGTTTTCGTCGTCAGATTTACTGCGCCATTTTTGATGCGCCGTATCCAAAGACGCCATCTTTGATGCGGTGCTTCCTCGAAAAAAGCTTAAGCGAACGATCCCCGCGTACAACCACGTTTTATTTAGGAAACAGGAGCATTGAGGAGCATCTAACGGAAGAAGAGCTCTTCAACGCCGTGATCCAACTAGAAAAGACGGAAATGGAGGAGCAAGAGCAGGAGGAACAACCCAAGCCACCAATAGTGCAAGGAGACATTGGCGCCAAGGATGTGCATGTAAGTTTTCTTTCAAAATTATGTCGGAACGGGCCGGATCGGCCGCCTATGTATATCTTACAGCTGCCATAGGAACGATCGGTAGATATGAGTTTACCAACAAGCAAGAAAGCCTGTAGTCATCCACAGGGGGGAACACAATGTCTTGTAGATCGTCTGGAGACAGTTGTATCCCACTCTTTGACATTATTTTTAACAGTGACTATAAAGTCGATGGTTCGACCGTTCAAGCTCGTGTGGGAGTTGTCCCGAAGCCAATGGATTGGTTGGCAGAACAGCTTTCGGCACCTGTGCCGGCGCAACTCATCCTGGGAATCTGCCTTCATTGGGCAGAAGGCGCAGGCGTGCTCGCCCTGGCAGATTTTATCATGGTGTCGCTGTTTGCTCCTAAAGCATATCTGGCATTAATGTGGAGCAAGCAGGTGGCGGTAAATGAAGGCTCCGGGCTCCAACACTCTCTTCTCTCTCCGCCAACCACTGGTCACTGGCCGGACGATCGGCAATGTGCGGCTCTATCGCTGCGCCATAGTTCCGAGGAAAATGGTTGTTGTGCTCCTGCGAGTTGTCCGCCAACCACTGGTCACTGGCCGGACGATCGGCAATGTGCTGCTCTATCGTTGCGCTATAGTTCCGCGAAAAATGGTTGTTGTGCTCCTGCGAGTTGCCGTGGAGCACCTTCTTTTCCTCCTGCAACTTCGCCCTGCCCAGCGTCTTTTTCGGCTCCTGGTCTTCCTCTGGCATCGGCGCTTTCCTCTTTTCGCCGTTGTAAATGGCAGCCAACTCGGCCAGCTCCATCAAGTTGCCCTGGAAATTGGTGCACTGCAATTTTCCGGGTTCAATCGTTAATTGGTCGAATGTGGACATTTTTGCATATTTTTCCCAGGACTCTATCCGTAATGAGAGGCGTTAGAAGTTTTTAAGCCGGCTCAGGGTCGTTGACCTCGAGCCGGCTCTAACTACTAATTAATTAATTTTAATTTTTTTTCATTAGCAATCTGATTGGGAATCCAAAATACGGAAAACCACAGTTTTCCACAGCCTCATGGACCAAAATTACGTGTTGAACAAACTCAAAATGCCAGACAAGGCCGAGCAGCTGGACAGGGAATACCTGACGCTGTACAGCAACCTAGACAGGTTCAAAAGGACGCCGTTCTTTATTATATTTGACGACCTACCTTTTACGGTCGGAGAGTATAATTTCAAAGTCCTAACGATAATAGGGACGAGCGTGGACGGCGTCATAAGCCGGGTGCTCTCGGTGCGGCTGTCACATAAAGAAAGAAGGCTGGGTGCGACTGAGGTGGCCCTCGACCTAAGGAACCTTATTCACGCCGGAAAGTGCCTCCAGGTGTACGACAACATGATGGCGGTGGTATGCGGTCAGTGTATTTTTAACACCCAGTGCAAGAAGATCCTGACGCTCCCAATGATTCCGGACTACAACCATTTAATAATCACCATCACCCGAAAATTTTCGGTGGCAGAAACAGTGCTAAAAAGTTTTTTAAAAGATTTAAAAACGAACCCCAGCCTAGACGTCGAGCGGTACCTGGAGCGGGTCCCCCATAACGCAAGGAACTTCTACCGCGAAATAATGGAGGAGTATTTTAAAGCGCTGCAGAGGATGAAGGCACACGGCACTCGCGACTTTTCGGAGGCCAACACCGTGAAGCTGGAGAACCTCGGCCGCGGCTGGAAGGATGCTATTTCAAAGGCGTGTCGGGAGGCCGGGTCCTCCGAGCCGACCTTCGTCATTCGCCTCATCGGGCTAATAGTCGCTGAAGATCAGGAGAGTGAGTATCTCCAGTTTATCAGCAGCATCCTCTAATAAATTGCCTTTCCAGAAGTCATGAGCTTGGGCCGTTAAAACTGGATCTGAAATCCGGCAGCGCTGACACTCTGCCGCCGGATTCAAGCCCGCAAATGTCTTTTCTGCCGTTTATTGGCTTAATTATCTGCCTAATCAATAGCTGCAAATTATTAGAGTTTAAGAAATTACCATATTGTTAAACACTTAAATCAGAATTTATTATTAGTTTTTGCAATATGGACAATATGGAAATACCCATGTGTACGTTACCTGAAGTAGGCCTCAGCCGTTCCCATTTATATTAATAGTCGAAACTTGATTGATTAATCCCAAACTTCCCGAAAATATGACCTTATCGATTAGTCGCAACCGTTGGATTTTGTATTTAATTGTTTTTGTGTTATTTCCTCCCTTGTTTCTGCTTTCAAGAAGAACAAAGATATATGTATATTACTTGGAAAAATTATATTTAAATTGAAACTATAAACAAAATATTAGAATCTGTATAAATGAACTTTGTAACTGAAATGTTATTGTGAAAAAGTGTTCTAACTTAAACCTGTTGTGTAGCGCTAAGAGCGAACCACAAAACCTGCTGGGCAGCAATTGCGGGCGCATCTAAATCAGTTGATGTTGGTTATTTTCTGTATGTGGACTTAAAGCTATTAGGTTTTGTAGATTTTCCTGCTGCGCACAAGGGGCATGGCCTGCCCCGTCGACGAACGCTGGGCCCAACTGTGTAGATAAGAGATAATCGATTTTCGTATTGCCATCGCGATCCGCCACAATCCCAACTGTTCCTAGTGCCGAAGTTTCCACTACTACCAGCCTTACGATATAACGCAGCTGCTCTTTTCCTGAGGGCTGCCGTTCTCGTTCTCGATCAGAATCAGTAGCTGCTGGAAAATATCACCTACAGACTGCGGGCGATAGGAAAAACGGGGTATTAAATGACTCATACTTAGTTCCAATTGAGCATCAAGGACTTGCCTCGTTTTGTTTGGCGGAAGTTTCGAGAAACGCTGCACGCCACGACTCGGCCAACTTCTTGCCCTCGTCTGTCGAAACGGTGCGTTCCTGGTGCAAGTCGGTTTTGTTGCCCACCAGCACCACAGGTACACTGCAGGGGGAAAGGATCAAAGTGAGAAAAACTTCAATTAAGACTTCTGGGGAGACGTACTATTTCTTGCCCATCACATCCAGTAGCTTCTCGTATATAATCTGGACCACTTCAAAGGATTTTTTGCTGGTTATCGAGTAGACCAGCACGTAGCCGTGGAAATCCATGCTGTATTGCACCGGGAATATGCTGTACTCGTCCTGGCCGGCCGTGTCGATGAGCTTGACCGTGTACTCCTGCGAGTTGACCTTTGTGTGTGTGCTAAATGCTGTGAACGGAAACGCAGGAAGCTTACAATCGGATCTGCCAGTAATGGGGTCGCAGTTTGTTGCTGGGAAATCCCGGCCAGAGCAGCACTTGCACAAAGCCTGTACTTACTGTTCTCGATGGTGGGGTCATAGGAGTCGACAAACTGCCCCTCCACGAACTGTATGCTGAGCGACGATTTGCCTGCAGGTGAAGATGAAGGCGCAATTGTTATTATTACACGGAACTGTTCGCAGTTCGCAGAATTCGTTGTTGTTGCTGTTGTCAAAATACTACGCAATTATAAGCGCCAGCAGCAACAACAACACAAGCTGCTGACTGACCGACGGAGTGGGTGAGGTATGGTACGTACTGTATGTGTATTGGCTTTGATTTGTCGCAAAACTCACCCACTGATCGGTAGCCCATGACGGCTATGTTGCGCTCCTTTGGTGGCATCTTCGGGGTCTGAAGGGCTTTCAATTAGACAGAGGAATAACTCTGGTTTTTGGGGCTTTTTGGAATTGTTGTCCCTGCAACTTTCGTTTGTGTGCCTGTGTGGGTGTGGGTGCCGTGCCTGTGCGCCTTGACCGTGTGTGTACACAAGGAGATTATTGCTTATTGCTGCACGACACTTGCTCGGGATACTTGTTGCTATCACAGCTAAGGGGTTTTCCAATGACTTTAAATTTAATTATTATGTATTAAATCGTTGAAAACAGCGACTTGCTAGAGCTGGAAAAACGTCAATAACACAGCACCGATAGTATATCGAAGTTTTACGTTCCCAAATACCGATGTGTCGCAGCTATCGCAACTATCCGCCGTCACGCGCACACCTCTATCAACGCAGCTGTTGTTAACAGCGTTTTTCGTGAAAATTTGTTTAATTTGTGAATTTTTGAAGCGTAACAAATCGGTTTTATTCTCGGAATGGGCTCGAAGCGCCGCAACATCGAGGACGAGCTGTCCCGTTTCGAGGCAGAGATCTCAAAGCCTCCTGCCCGCAACCTATTCGTGCCCAACCAAGTGCGGCCCATCATCGCCGCCAACACCTACAACAATGTCCAGCAAAAGCTGCAGCAACACCAGCCCACTGGAAGTGGGGGATCGCGGTTATCTGTACCACCGCCTCCGATCCCGCCGCCGCCCACATTCATGTCCACCTTCGTGCCCACGGGCAACGGCAGTAGTTCATCCTCGTCTAATCATAGCAAGCCGATGTCCGCTACGCCCGTGGTCCTGAGCAGCGCCCCCAAGCTGTACCAGTGTCGGCAGTCGGTTCATGTGCCCACAGTCGCCGCTGCGCCCTCTATCGACATCAACGCCGTGTCGTTCGACGTGACACAAAAGCTGAAGAAGCTCAAGGCAGAGAAGTCCGGCCCGAATCCCATTGCCGAGGAGGCCATCAAGGCGGCGCGCGCCTCTTCGGCGCTGCAGTCCTTCCAGACAACGGAGCGCAAGAAGAAGGACCGGAAGACGGTTCGGATCGCTGGCGGAAGCGTGTGGGAGGACTCCTCGCTGGCCGACTGGCCCGACGATGATTTCCGAATTTTCTGCGGCGACCTGGGAAACGATGTCAACGATGAGGTGCTCACCCGCACATTCAACAAGTTCCCCTCGTTTCAGCGGGCGCGCGTGGTGCGCGACAAGCGCACCGGCAAGAGCAAAGGATTCGGATTTGTCAGCTTCCGGGAGCCGGCGGACTTTATTCGTGCCATGAAGGAGATGGACGGCCGCTATGTAGGCAGCCGACCAATTAAGCTGCGCAAGAGCACCTGGCGGCAACGCAGTCTGGACGTGGTCAAGAAGAAGGAGCGCGAGAAGCAGGTTCTCCTGCAGGCGTTCAACTCCATGAACTGAATCAGCCAGCGCCTGCGTCCTCTTTAATTTTTAGGCTAGTTTCGGTCACTTTGAAGTAGCAAATTTGTTTTCGACGTTGCTGCCAAAGATGAGCAATAAATTTACATTTAGCAATCGATGTGCTGACAGCTTTTTATTGAAGAGACGTAACAACTAACCCTACCCTTTACGAGGTAACCCAACAGCACAACAAATAGGATGCGCATACATATAAACTGGAAGCTTCGCTAGTAATGGCTTGATAAGTTAATAGGAGCTAGAGCCTAGAGGGGA
This sequence comes from Drosophila ogumai, assembly GCA_018904815.1. Taxonomy (NCBI): domain Eukaryota; kingdom Metazoa; phylum Arthropoda; class Insecta; order Diptera; family Drosophilidae; genus Drosophila; species Drosophila ogumai. The sequence continues at coordinate 40,816 of JAEIIJ010010387.1, read as the reverse complement.
AAGCGGTAATTGACTATGTAATACGTAAAGCTTTTAGTACCATTTGGATGATTCCTTGCCCCCGAGGAGAGGCCTTCGCACAGTGTCGCCTACTTGGTCCTTATCCTCCTCCTTCCCTGCTAGCCTTTGGTACTGGACTCCCTCCCGCCTGGGCCACCGGATCAGCGGTGTGCCGGCTTCAGACCCAAAGATGGAGGGATAGTACTGCCTGTAGCTGGCATAGCCTGCGAACAGGCCAAGCAGACCACCGAAGGTAACATCCTGCCAGTGGTGATGGTAGTCGCACGTCCGACTAACTGCCACTAGCAGGGCGATCAGCAGCGGAATCACAGCAATGCACAGTCGCCAAGTGTGCCCGCGACCGCGGGCATCAAAGGCGTGCAGCTTGGCGCCAATATAATAGGCGATGAAACCAAAACTGGCGAAAGCGACTGAAAGCGGTGAATAAATCTATTAGCTGGGAACTCCAACAGCATACACAACCAACTTACACGAGGAGTGGCCGCTGGGAAAGCTCTTGCGCCCTTCGTTTATGTCTCCCGCAAGGCCAGTGCAATTAAAGTCCAGGATGGATGTGTCCAACCCGGTCGACGTGGTGTTCAGAACCATAACACCGTCGGGAAAGCAGCGGTAGAAGTAGTCTGGTCTGGGCCGACCCACAGTTATTTTCAGGATGCTCGTCGGTATGCCGTTCATGCACAGTGCCAGAGTCCAGGCCCAGCTGGCGGCTCGAAAGTCCCGCTTGTCCTTAGTAAACCAGTAGAAGGCGAGGGTGACCAAAAACGGGGCCACTATCACCCAGAAGAGCAGCTCCCCGCCCTTGACAATGTCCGGTCTTCTGGGATTCTTGTACAGCCAGAGTTCCTCCTCATGGATTTCCCGCTTGAATGCCGTCATCGTCTCCAGCTTACTGCAGATGGTAGAGATGAGTCATGAATAAGAGTGATGAGTGTGTTATTCTTAACAAATAAACTTACAAGAAGATCAAGACGAGGACTATGCGGAGAACCACATCAACTGCATCACTGAGCTTTCGGTTGGCGTGACCAGGACTAGGACTCTGCTCCCCCTGCTTCTCCGGCTGTGCAGAGCTACTGTCCGCATTTATGGGGAGCTCGTTGCGCCACATTCCGTCAGCGTTGCTCTGCGTCGCTGTGTGCCCAACGTCCTCAGCGGAACTCTCGCTGAGGGTGCGCTTGGTGGTCGTGGATTCTTGACCTTCCTCGGCTGCCGACATTTTGATGGTCCGCTGGGTATTGTCGCCGGTTGTCTGACTGCGTCTGCTGGGAGTTGTTGCCTGAATTATTTAAAAGATAGCCAAGTAGCTGCGTCATTATTCGTTGCACAGATAAAAGCTCGTTAGTTATGCTAACTGATAGGAAGGATCTAAATGATAACGCATATCTTGTGTTCTTCCTGGAATAAAATACTCTTACTCCGACCTTAGTCACCTCACGCAGTTCAAATTTTAATCAATCAGCGACAAGGAGATAAGATTTTTATTTCTAGGGTAAGTGCAAATCCTTAGATGTATTCTAAGCTTGTATATCTTTATCAACACGGATTATTTCTAAAAACAAAACACACACATTAGATGGTTTTTCTGTTTAGTTATTAAAAGTTTTATATTCCTAGTCGACCCCGCTGTAGTGTATTTAACAAACGGCCTTAAATCCTAGGGTAAGCCGATAGAGTGGGTTTTGTGTGAATACCGTCCGATTTCCGCGATTAGATACACACTCCAAAACACGCTCCGCGTCAATGTTTGTCATCAAAACGTGGTTACGTATAACAGGCAGGTATTTTTGATATATGGCCGTAGTGTCTGGGAGTGAGCCTTAGGCACACACATTGGGCCTTAATATGTTGGCGTCAGAAACAATATTGGCTAGCTGGCGCACCTGTTCCTCGGCAATAAGTGCGATATTGCCGTTCCGGCGGCTACGTAGGTCCCCCGTATAGCTATCGGGCATTATCGTCAGATCGCTTGGGATGTTGGAGCTTGACTTTGGAACTGTTTGCACTGGCCCGCGACCGACTGGGGCTTGGGGCATCCACTTGTTGCTCTCGACGCCGCGCTGCTTGGCACTTAACTGCTTCTCCGACTGCTGCTAAATGCTAATTGCTGAGGGCTTTTTATAAACTTTCTCTAATCTCGCGGCAGCATCGTAAAACAAACAGCTAACCCCCTCTCAGCCCGCCCATGTCTCTCCCGCTCGCTCAATAGAAAACATTAACAGCTGTTTGCCCTTTTAGTTAGGCAAATTTCACGACAGTTTTCAGGTTGTGACGGTGTAACAGGTTTACCTGTTAATTAAACATGCTGTGACGGTAACAATTATAGCTCATTGCATTATAAGATTCGTTCGCGCGACAAAATTACACATCTTTCGGAAAGTTGGAGCACAGCTCGGTTGATTGGTGTGACCAAAGGGGCGGAACGACAAACATACCGTGAGTCACACGCTCACAGCTGATTAAGGTTCAAACGATTTTAAAGCGAAAAACTAACAAATAAGAACACGAGTTATATTTATTTATAGAAAACGCCTTAAGTATATAAAGATACCTATCTGAGCAAGGAAACCAAACTTATATTAATTTTCTGATCACATCCAATTGGAAAATAAATTAGAAAATGTAACGGATTTTTTTTAGTGGAAAGTCCGATAGTTTTTTGTATCGCTATCGTTGGAGCTGCCAACTTGGCTCTCTCTGCTCTGTCTTAAGAACAGGGTTGTTAAGAAATCATATGATTGAAAATTCTGAGTCGGTGAAATAGGTAAATAAGCAATTAAAAACGGTTTAACAACAAAGAATGGCGTCGAATAAAAGCGAAAAAGAGGCAGCCGGCCAACTGCTGGATGCTTTGTTCCTGGACATGTTCCACCTGATCGAGGAGCACACCCAGAGTCGGGTTAATCTGGAAAGAGCGAACGCTAGCGGGGCAATTCTATTGGCCCGTACGAGATTCCAGCACGGAGGCAGTAACTCCGTGTCCACGGCCCAGATTCCCACGGAGAACAGCGCCGAGTTCAACGCCCTGTGTCGCGTTGTTGACTCTGGAGATGGTAGGAGCATCAGCATTGAACGTCAGGCGGTTAACAAGTCCAATGGCTACGTGGAGCCCCTGCACTGGTTCTCGTAAGTTGTTTTAGTGGTTAAATGGGTCAATGCGATAACTCTATGTACATATCTCTTTTGCAGGGTTCTCCCTCCCATGAGTTTACGAAATGCTGTGTCCAAGTTCAAGGATTGTGTCGAGCTGGTGGCAGAGAGCACAAATCTGCAGCGACAACTGTGTGATGTCCTGGACTGGATCGCCAAGTTGCGTCAGACTCCGCTGTTAAAATAGATACAATAAAAACATTAAGATAACGTAGAATTCCGAACCCGTCAAGTATTTCCATAAAAGAATAATGTTAACCAATGCTATTATTGTTTTACTCATCTTAATTATATTCGAGTAAAAGCATTTTCTGACTCATCGTTTTCAATGGATCCCACCACCGAACAAATGTTTTATATAGTAAATAAATTAGTTATAAAATTAATAAATATTCTCTTGGACCCGTTGGCTTTCCCGTGATTGTGGACTAATGGCGCTACCACTTGTTAGGCAACAAAAGAACAACGAGTGGGTAGCGCCGCAGATTCTACTCGTCAGCTGTTTCGGCCTGCCAACCATTTTTCGCTTCGTGTTCTTGGCAAAAATTAAAATCGAACGCGTAATTCGCTTGCTATTCTCGCGGAGTGCATGGTGAGACCTTTTTATTGATTACTTTTTCCACTCCCCAGAGCTCTCGGTTATAATCGATTTGCCGAAAATATTTAACTCTGGCAGGAGAGCAAAGGCATCGACCAAAAATCGATAATTGAAAAACGAAATGCAAAAGCAAAAGTGAGACAATTAACAAGTAATGTAATCAAATTTCAGCTTGAATAATAGAGGCGTATTGTTCGGGAACATGCGACCGAAGAAGGAGGAGCGGAACAGTAGATAACAGATAACAAGCGACGCCCGAAAAGTAACATATAGAAGCGAGGAAGAAGCAGCAGCCGCCACAACAGCGCAGCGCGGGTCTTTGTTGTCATCATCACCACTCCCAAACACCCCCTCATACCACACACGTGCCTGCCCTCCGACTCGGCAATGAGTGGCGCTCGGGATCATGCCGATCCCCCGCTGCTGCAGCTCGAGGATGAGGTGGACCTTATAGGTGACTTTGTCAAGGACCAGCCGCTGCCGTCCAGCCAGCTGGCTCCGCTCCTCAACGGCTTCGAGCCGACTGTAAACCAGTTGACCACCAAAGTCGAGGTGAGTGAGCTGTACACTTTCAAAACGCCAATGGATTAATATGGTGTCTTCTTTTCCAGATTAACACCATTGGGATTGGAAAACGCAAGCCCAGAAAGAGAGGGAAAAGGGAGCGGGAGCCTATGCTCTTGTCGGTGGATGACGATGACGACGATGAGGATGAGGAGCCGGCAGAAGGGGCGAAAAACCACACTAACGGCCTTTTGGCCAGTGACAAGAGCGCCGGAGGCGATGCCGTGCAGCAGAAACCACAGATGGATCAGTTTGCAAGCTGGCACGAAGACCACAGCACCGAAGATGGCGATGATGAGGACGGTGAAGAAGAAGTGCTGTTGAAGAGAAGCTCAAACCTGCGCAATGGCAAATCAAAAGGTCGCGCCGAAGAGATTAGCGACGACAGCGCACAGCATCAGCAGCAGCAGCAGCTGACGCCGCAGGTGATTAGTCACATCGCACCCGCAAAGGCGTCAACATCTGTATCGACAGCGTCATCATCCCCGCTAAAATCCTCAACGCACATTGCCCTCGCCCGTCACCCGCACGACGAGGCCGACGATATTTGCCTGGTGCCAGAAATCGACTTCGAGGGCATGTCCACGGACGCTGGCAGCGACAACCGGGAGTCGCAGCCGCTCCTCGGAGGCGGCAGTGCCAGCCACGGAAGTCGCTTCAGCGAGCTGCTCGGCGGCCTGGGACGCGGTCACGATCATGTGGGCCTCGTATCGAACACATTTGGCGGTGAGTGTGAACAAGTTGGGAAATACCCGAAGTCCTACAAGTGGTCAACTCTAGGGCTTCAATCTCTGGGCTCCCCCTCCATGCCATTCATCGCAATGGGTACAGAAAAGCACGATAGGATGATTCCACTGTTTGCCTTAGGTTAAGCTGCGGCTGTGCTTATGCCGCTCGCTTATCTTTTTTTTTATTACCGCCCACATACTTTGAATGCTCGTTGCGCTAGTTTGAACTGAGTGATTCTGTTTGCTAAAGGGGTTACTTGTTCTGTATAAATACTAGAAGCTAGGGCACCCTTAAATCGGTACAAGAACCCAGCAGAATATTCATAGTTCTCCATTCCTAGTTTTGAAAGCTAAAAGGAGTCACGTTTTTAAAGATAGAGAATTCTTTACATATTTGAACAACAAATATTTGTAGTGGCACATATAATTAGCAGAGAAAATTCAATGACTTAGGATCGAAACAAATAGATGTGGTACAATAAACAATAAAATCAATGCATCACAATTGTCCAATGTACATTGGACGCTTCACGTTCTCTGCTGCCTCTTGATGATCTGTGTGACTAAGTCGCTATTTCATCAGGTGATGAGTAAGACGGTAATCACTCCATTTGAATTGCTATTTAATTTCGTATGTATAGTCAATCATTGTATGCTAGAACTGGAGCTTGTTTTTATTATTTATATTTGTTATTAATTACTATGTTAAATAATGCAAAAAGTGCATCTATGTAGCTTCCGCTATTTCCAATTAGCTAATGAGTTCATTTAGAAAATACGAGTGAAACAATATAGATCGGCATCGGCGCATATGTCAAATTTTATTCATATTTATACTACCACACAAAATTCATCAAACTCAGCTCGGTCATAAACAAAGACAAATTCATTGTAAATGTTGGTGCGTTTGGTTAGTGCACTAAATTGAACACCGATTGCAATTGCAAGCCAAAGCGCTCGAAAATGGAAGTTGTTCTGCTGGCAACTTTTGCCGACTGGACATAGCGACATGGCCACGGGGGCTAACGCTGAGAACTCTCCACCCAAGGAGCCTGTTCCAGCTGCTACACATGTAAATTCAGATGACCATGAGAAGCCCACGACGAGCGAAAATGCTTTGAAGAGCAGCCTTCTGTCGGTGACATCCGACTATGCGCCATATGTCTGCTGCTGCTGCGAAGAACAGTGTCAGGTGGCGAAGAAGGATTTCATCGAGTCTGACTCCGATGAGGAAATACCTCCGATCTTATTCAACTCACAGTCTCTGGCCCGAGACTCCAATGACACGGTTACTTGCAAAATTGCGTCACCACGCTGCCAGTGCGCCAACTGCCCGCTGAGGAACTTTTGTGAGTGTTGTTAGAGCCCATTTCCCGGGGACCCCTTATCGAAACGCTTTTTCCATGCTAATTGCGACCTGCTTCTGCCACACACACAATATCCATATCAACTTGGACTTGGTTACCTGTTCACAAACCGGGCGAAGCATTTAATTCGATTGTGCCGCCATGTCGCGCTTGTCGAGCTGCAGTCGCGAGAACTTCATAAGTCAGCAAGTGTTCACCATTTGCCAGGATGCCCAGGGAGAGTTCAACGAGAACTTTGACTTCATAGGTAGCAGCCGAGATTGCGCTCTACTGTTGCCTAGGGAAAAGGTTCTAAATTAGTTTGAATTTATCTGAATTGCTAAGATGAAAACACGGATAAATTAAACATATTATTTAGATATCGAAACCGTCCTTTAAAAACTTAAAAGTCGGCGTTGACATGTTGTTTTCTTACGAGTTTTGTTTTACGACTCCTTTTTGTGTAATTTAACCGAAACCTAATACCAAAACTAGGTAAACCACAGGGTATTTCAACGGATATTCGTATGTTTGCGTGTTAAATGAGATTCAAATGCAGTTCTATTAATTTTTCTTTTCCTTAAAATCAAGGGTGAGACTTGAACTGTCTTTTTACTGGCTTACCGCCGCGTTCGTTATACGTAGTTATTTTTACCCGACAGCTGCCAAGCCGCCAGTGCCGGCGACTCATTAGGGAGAGTCGGCGTGCTCTCTCGGCAGGTGTATTAATAAATTATTAACAATATAATTCCGAAGCCAAATTGCTTTAATTTAAATGAAAAGCAGCCGGCGGCAGTCTGTTTTCTGACTCTGCTGGAATCATGCGCATTTTTTTCCTGCGCACAAACTTTATCAGTAACCGAGGTCATTTTATTTGTTTTTGTCTCTCTAAGTCATATTTTGTATTTACAGATGATCCGCTTTTCTCGGAGATTGTGGCAAAGGCCGAGGGAGCCATCGAGAGTGGTGTGCTGCCCGAGCGCATTTACCAGGGTAGCAGTGGTTCCTATTTCGTCAAGGATGCCGGCAATGTAAGTAGAATGTTAACTGATAATCCTAAAAAATGAAAGTCTTTGTTGCGCAATGGTAGGCGTTCCACGGCTCTAGTTCTGCCTTAGAGCGTCATTTGCTTTTTCTTTACTAATCCGCGCATATAATAATACCTCGGGCAATCGGGGAAGTTCTGCAATTAAGTCAACTTTGCAGGACTTTTGGTTTGCACCTGAAACAGTCTAGCGATATTGTAAAAGGTTCTGCCGTCCTAGAGAAGGCACAAAGTTAACGATACAACATTTACTTCCTTTCTAGCATTGCCTGGCGGTGTTTAAGCCAAAGGACGAGGAGCCCTACGGCAGACTGAATCCAAAGTGGACCAAGTGGATGCACAAACTGTGCTGTCCCTGTTGTTTTGGACGTGCCTGCCTGATTCCCAACCAGGGGTAAGCTATAGGCCGAGCCCATACGTACCTATATTACTTTATGTCGACTTTGCAGCTACCTATCGGAGGCCGGAGCCAGCTTAGTGGATCGCAAGCTCAATCTGAATGTGGTGCCAAAGACGCGCGTGGTCAGGCTGGTGGCCGAGAGCTTCAACTATGCCCGCATCGATCGCCAGAAAGCCAAGCTGAAGAAGCGCATCAAGGAGCACTACCCGTCGGCCCACTTCAACCGGATGAGCCTTCCCCTCAAGGTAACCGCATTTGCTTTGCGATTTTTAGCAGCAGCTTGGAGATTAACTTGTTTCGCCTTTTCCGCCGTCAAGACTGGCTCCTTCCAGCTCTTCGTTGAGGGCTATAAGGATGCGGACTACTGGCTGAGACGCTTCGACAGTGAACCTCTAACGCCATCGGTGGCCAAATCCTTTCAGCTGCAGTTCGAACGCCTGGTCGTCCTCGATTACATCATACGCAACACAGACCGAGGCAACGACAACTGGCTGATCAAGTACATTGCGCCAAAGATAACGGGCCAAGTGGGCGGCACTGGCGGTAAGTCAATGCGGGGTATTTGCCGCCCCAAGGTACCTGGGACGCACGCCATCGTGGATCTGACTGACAAACAAGGCGATGCGGATCCCAAGTCCAACCAAGCTGCGAGCGGATCAGCCACCAAGCGGCAACCGGACAGCACCAGCAGCGAGGACGAACAAAACTCCTCCCCCTCGAAGGATCCAACTTGGAACGTGGTGGATTCGGCCTTCATACGGATCGCTGCCATTGACAATGGACTCGCCTTTCCCTTCAAGCATCCGGATTCGTGGAGAGCCTATCCCTACCACTGGGCCTGGCTGCCGCAGGCCAAGATCCCGTTCAGCGACGAGATCAAGGACCATGTGCTGCCCCAGCTGTCCGATATGAACTTTGTGGAGGAGATCTGCACGGAGCTGCTGTACCTGTTCCAGCAGGATCGTGGCTTTGACAAGCGCTTGTTCGAGCGGCAAATGTCTGTGATGCGGGGCCAGATCCTAAACCTTACCCAGGCCCTAAGGGACGGCAAGTCGCCGGTGCAGCTGGTTCAGATGCCGGCTGTGATTGTAGAGCGGTAAGCTTCCAAGTTACTCAACGCAGTTTCTATGTTTCTCAAACAATATTCTGTTCCACAGATCCAGCGGAAGTCGCTTCTTTTCATTTACGCAGCGCTTCCAGAACAAAAGCCCCTTCTTCTCCTGGTGGTAAGATACACAATACCATGTCCATGTAATTTGATAAGCTTAAACTTGTTCCACTCGCAGCTAAATGACCACGGAGAGCTGCACCCATCCCAGCTAACCCCACCAAAACAAACCAAATCGGACATTCCGGTCCGGCCGCCTCATCATCCATCGTGTCTATGCGCATGTCGTTGTCGTCTAGTTTGGCTTTAAGCGGTGATTAGGAGCCAGGAGATGTATTTTGTTGAATCTGTTAGTTGACTTTCAGGCCAAAATTAGCATAATGTCGTAACAAGTAACACTTTATTTGTTTTGTGTTCGTTTTTATGGTTTCCCCCGCCATGTTTGTGTATGTGTAGAGAGTATTTGTTTTGGCTTTTTAGAAGCTCACGTTCATCATTTACACATTATTATATATTATACATCGAGCATATCAGTGAAGTAATCAAAATGCATAATACATACATTCGTTAGCACTCGGGGCCTCGTTGCCAGTGGAGGGTATCCATTGTTATTGTACATTTAGTTGGTTTCCTTATGTAAACTATAATTTAATTTATTTTAGAGTGCACGGAGCACCCTGCACCCGTGCATACCATATGGAAATATATAAAATATAAAGTTAAAAATACATAAATAATAGTGTAAAGTGTACGTTTATATCAAAAAGTTTCTTACATTAACATTCAATCAACAGAACTTGTACACTCTCCTGAGCTTATTATGAAATCAACAAATGTCTTAACATAAAGCTGCTTGCAGCTTAAAAAGGATCTGCTAAAGGTACAAAAGCCAATCGTCCGAGGCATCTGAGGTCAGTCTGCTAGCAAAGACAGCCTTGTTCTCCCCTGGATGCTCGCTGCTCTGGGCGAGTGCCACCTTGTTGGCCACAGGATCACAGACAGTTTCATCTTGGGACCCTGAGCCTACTGCCAGCCCTTCGCTTTTGATGTCTATCTCCAGCAACAAGGACGTGTCTGCTGGCTGGGTGTCATCCTTGGCATCGATTGCCTCAGTCTCTGCTTCTGGCGGCGTAGCTTCGTTTCTAACGACAATTTCGGACTCCGAAGAGCTATAGGAAATAGTCACGCAATCTGTGGGCAGAGTCTCCTCCACTGGACTTAAGATCATGTTATTCTCTGCCGTCACAGGTGGAACAACTGTGCGTCTACCTGGTGTAGTTAGGAATGTGGATATCGTTGGCTGATAGCCCGTACTCAGCATGGAGGCAGTGCCTTCATATCGATACCACTTGGTGGGCACTTCACCGGTGACACAGAGATCGCGGCCCACGGGAACTGTGCTGATTACCCGCTTGGGCTTAAGAAAGCGAACGAATCGCTCGAGCTCCTTGTAGCTGGAGTGCTCCGAGTACTCAATGCCAATGGTACTGATCCGCTTGCCGTACGACGGCCTGCTGTTCTTCTCCCAACCGCTGGGCCGAATGCCCAGCAGCATGTCGTATTGGTCCTCGAAGGGCTTAAAGTACTCCACCAGGCTCTACAAATAAAAACTATGTTAGCGTGAAGGGTGATAAATCCTAGACGTAGTCCTACCGGATAGCTGACTTTCCCCAGGCCAATAACATGCAGATTGGCTGCCCGGGGATCATCAGTCAGAATTAACTGCAGCTCTGGCCAGTGCAAGCAGCTGACTGCTCCGCTGCGCTGTGGTTCCGTCCAGACCTTCAAACGAAACTCCTCGGCCAGGGCCAGCCAGATTTTCTCCTTGCCAATGACGTAGGCCCCGCAGACAATAAGGATTCGCTTGCCCGGGTTCCTTTCCATAAAGGCGCGCACCAGCTCCACGGTGCGGTCGACGCTGTCTGTCTGGTGGCAAAAGTCGTAGTTTTTGTTCATATACGTGGTGTCCAGGTACAGCAGATCGATGTTGATGTGGTTCCAGAATATCGGCAGGGATTCCATATCGGCATTAGCTCGAAAGTCGCCAGTGTGCAGAATACACTCGCCGGAGCTCAGTTTGAAGAAGAACATGAGGGCTCCTGGACAGCTAGAAATTCAAATGGAAACATCATAAAAGACCCCAGAAAAATGGCTTGTCCCCACTCACTGGTTAGCCTCTATGGCGGTCACTTCGACATCGTCGACCATCAATGTTTGGTCCACTTCAATCTCCTTGATGTAGATCTCATCGACTTTGATAAATGTCCGCACCAGACGCGCGGTGATGGGACTCATGTAGAGTGGATGCGAAAACTTTTTGGTGAGGCCTATGTAGTGGTCGGCATGGTAGTGGCTGAGGAAGTAATGAGTAACGCCATCTAAATCCCCAAACTGAAAGCCATCCACGCAGAACGTAGTGCCTTCTACGATTTTGTAGGGCGGGCAGGGTTTGGGCTTCCTTTGCTTGCGTCTGGTTGTGGAGCTGGAACTAGAAACGGGACTCTCCCTGGGTGAGGTAAGAGTTGAGGAGGTAAAGACCGATGGACTCCTTTCTGCTGGAATTGCAGCTCTGGCTGGGCTGCTGAAGTGGTTCTTGGTTGTGGGAATCGCAACTATTGGTGCCATTGTGGGTTTCGTTCGGACGGGAGAAGTTTCTGTCAGTCTGGCTGGACTGCGGACGAGTTCCACTTTCGTGGTGGTTTCCTTTTTGATGGTCTTCTCGCTCTCGTCTTCAGAGCAAAGATCAATGACATCCAAGTCATCCAGTACTGCGTTTTCCTTGCCCTTTGCCTTTCGGCCCGGCTGCACCCGCTTCTCCGGCGGCTTACGATCACACGTATCCGTGGACCCGCTGGATGCAGTGGTGGACTCATCGAAAAGGCGCTTGCGCCCCTTGGCAGCTACCTTTCGCTTGGCAACAGGTTTAACCTCCGTCTTCGCAGTCGACAGCGGCAGTATTTCCACTTTGTAGTTTTTGGCAGAGCTCTTGAAGAAGGAGTCTATAAGCATCTGGCCAGGTAGCGGCGTCTTCTTGGACGAGCGCTTGATGGCTGTTTTGGGGGCGATTACACCATTGTTTGGTTCCTCGTTTCCTTTGCATTTCCTTGTTGTTGTCGCCGCACGTCGGATTTTTCCCGCGTTTTTCTTCTCCGGCGTTTTGTCTTCGCTGATTGCGGGCAGAGGAGCGTCCTCCACGTTTATGGCTGTTGTGGCCAGTTCCGCAAAGGTCTTCAGGCGGATCTTTCCGACATTGGACATCTTGTTTACCACGAAAAAGAAGCCCGGAGAAGTAGCAGCTCTCCTGTTCGTAGGAACAGCGCTAACAGGGTTGCCACCCACCACCAGATAGTCAGATCTTAATGCTTGGTCCTATCAACCAGAAGAGCGCAATTAAAGGTTTCTTTAAATTATATTTTGAGTAAGGACTACACAATTTAAAGCCAAAGTTTTAAAGATTATTTACAAAACGCAAAAGGTTTACGATACTTGAAGTCGCTTGTTAATCGATAGCCCCAAAAAGGCGATGCATCCCACCTTTTATCGATGCCTTCCCATCTCTACGGTGCATCGTTCGAACAAAAACAAACTCAAGACGTTAAGAAAAAAACAATTTGTTTTGGGAATTCTCAAGCTGGGCCTGTTTGTCCGCGCCTTTAGCATGGCGTGGCGATCTGTGGGGGCCAACAACGAGGACCTCATCCGTCAGTTGAGGGGTAAGCAGCGCAATCTGCGACGTTGCAGAAGAGATAATTATAGAAATGAATCTCCCCAAGATTATGGCGTTATAGCGAGCGATGCTGTGGCCAAGGCAATGGCGGAGACCGACCGCAAGCACTATTCTCCCCGCAATCCCTACATGGATGCTCCGCAGCCCATTGGAGGAGGTGTCACCATCAGCGCACCCCATATGGTATTCTGAAAGCAGGGCTTACACATAGAACAACAGGCAGTACAAAAGCCATATTGATATTTTACCTAATTTAGAGTTTTAAATTCATAGCTTTCTGTTTAAAGGAATGCATTCGCATCGCCTACAACTCATATCTAAACTTCTTCATAGAATTATCCACCTAATAGTTCCTCTCTTTTGCATACCCAGCATGCTTTTGCATTGGAATATCTACGCGACCACCTGAAGCCAGGCGCTCATGTGCTCGACGTGGGCTCTGGATCGGGTTACCTGACAGCCTGCTTTTATCGCTACATCAAGGCGAAAGGCGACAGCACCGAGACCCGAATTGTGGGCATCGAGCACCAGGCGGATCTGGTGCGAATGAGCAAGGCCAATCTGAATGCCGACGACAGCGGTATGCTGAGCTCGGGGCAGTTGCAGATCGTTGAGGGCGACGGACGCAAGGGCTACCCAGCCAGTGCTCCCTACAATGCCATCCATGTGGGAGCAGCTGCTCCAGAAACGCCCACCGAACTAATAAAACAGCTGGCCAATGGCGGACGCCTCATAGTGCCCGTTGGTCCCGAAGGCGGCTCCCAGTACATGCAACAGGTGCGAAGCGAACATCTTTACTACTTATTCAATCAGAAATGCATTTAAATAAATACCTGCAGTACGACAAGGACGCCAACGGCAAGGTGGAGATGACCCGCTTGATGGGGGTTATGTACGTGCCCCTCACGGATCTGCGATCCTGACTGCATCGAGCAGGACAGGCGTTGATTGTTTTGCTGCTGCTCTGCTTTATTCTCTACCGAATTTGGGCTTACTATCGCTAGAAATAATTATCTACTCAAAAATTGTAAGTGCGGTTCACGTTGAGTTCTATTTAATTATACTGTTCTAAGAAAAAGTGTGTGTTTCGTTTTCATTTGATATTATTTAAACTTAAATCAAAGTCAAATCGGATATTCAGATTCCAAAGGCCCGGTATTCGCCAAGAGCTTAAAATAAGAAGTAGTTAATGCGAATGCTAAAATTAAAATACCGTTTATTAGTTTACTAAACTCGAAAATATATAAGTAAGTTTACTAAAATCGAAGATCTTTTCAACTAATTTCGATAATTTCAATCGTTTTTAAAAATTAAATTTCCGGGGTAATCACACTTCTGATAACGCCAAATAAAAACGTAACAAAAACTCCCATCTTTAGCTAAAGTTTTGACAGTTTGAAAAATAAAAGAACAAAATGTCCTCTGGGATAGAAAACGAAGAAATCATTCGCAAAAAGAAATCCTTCTCCAAGAACTCTCTGACTTCAATATCAATGTATAGCTCGGGGCAGGAGCTCGGTGGAAATGAGATGCAGTGGCTATCGCTCAAGATCACTGAGGACATTAAAAAGCTGTTGAATGAGGCGGGCAGATATGCGCGCCGCACTCGGGATGATCGCGTGCGGCTGTCCCACATCCAACATGCTGCTCGATCCCTGTGCCCTGACGTATTCTCTAGACTACTCCTACGGGGGAACGTGTTGGAGGAACCTATTAATGTAGTGCCCAAAATCGAATGCCAATCAAACCCTAAGCCTCGGCCAATGGAGCTCTATGTCGAGCGTATTTACGAACCGGAGAATCATTCAGCTGTTCGGATTCCTCCCAATTCGCCTCTGGACTCCGCCTGGCTAAGGGAGAAGCGGGCTAGTTGGATGAGACAGGAGCGGGCGCAGCTCATGCCTTGCAAAAACTTTCCGCTGACCAAGGAGCAGTTGCATTTCTACCAGATGATCACGGAGTCCTGTGTGGGCTCGTCGAGTATGCTGCGGCAGGTAGCGCTCTACGCTTTATCTACAGATCCCACGTTGGAGGTGCTGCTGCCTAAGCTTAGCGTGTTAATCGCGGACGCCGTAGCCCTCAACGTGGCTGAACAGAACATACCATTTCTTTTCTACTTGATGCGTATGGTCAAAGCCTTATTGTCCAACAACAGTTTGAACTTGAGCAAATATGTGAGTACTTGCAACTCGGTGGTCAGAAGACGCAGCTCTAAAGTCTGCCTATTACATTCCAGCTTCATCTAATCCTGCCTGCGGTTCTATCCTGCCTGTTGACCAAGCAGATCTCCGGGGGCAGGCCGGATCATTGGACGTTGAGAGAATACTCGGGTAGCATAGCCACCGAAATCGTTCGGCACTACGAAGCCAGTGACAGCAACCTTTTGCCAAGGGTTGTTGGGTAAGATCCCTGGTGTCCGCAGGAGCATTCTAGATCCAACACATTTTGACAATTGCAGGGTCTACAAAATGGCTCTTCTGAAAAGGCCCCTTACCACGATGTACGGTGCTGTTATCGGCCTTGGAAAGATGGGCAATGACGCCGTACGCGCCTGTATCCTGCCGAAGCTAAAATATCTATCTCTACGCATCGAGCCGCACTTGAGGGACACCAAGGAGTTTTCCAGCGCCAGTTTGCAAACCCAGGCCTCAAAATTCATCAGCCATCGGCTGATGAAAATGTGCACTCCGTTGCTGGATTGCAGTCCACAGGATTCTCCGGAGATGTGTTCTGCGGCATACGGATTATTGGGACCAATGTTGCGCTCGGCAGTCATCGTGTCGCGTGTCAAGGCGGAAGGCGAAATGATTGTTAAGGCAAACGATTGCAGATTGCCCTAAAACAGTTAATTATTAGAAATTACTAAGATTTTCGATCGTTCAAAGTAGAGCGTTTCAAAAACTTACCGTTACTTCCTGCGAATGCAGCCCTAGTCGACCACTCGATAGCTGCAGCGGCCATCGATAGTCACGACCACTTATCTTGGCCATCTCCAGCAGAAGTGTGCCCCAGGGGTGCATTGAAAAGAGCGTATGTGTATTTGTTTGTCTGCTCGCTCAATAAACGTAAAAACGGAAAACGCAGCTCTGTGATCTCTGTATTCGCCAATGCACAATGCTCGCACTGTCCCAAGACGCAGCAACTTGATAAAGGCAACAAGGTAAAAGGCAGTTGTAACTCAAAACCGACAACGACAACACAGAACGCCTTGTGCGCAATATGAAGGTGTGTGTGTGTCTCGTCCGCGTGCGAGTGTGCGTGTGTATGTGCGGCAATTAAACAATAAGAAGTGTGGGAAGCGGGGAGCGGGGATCTGGTTAACGGGTGGGGGCCACTGCGTACTCAGTGCTCCATTGTTGGGCGTGGAACGGAGCATTTCGGGGAGCCCGTTAGGTGCGTCCCATCAGGGCTAGCGAAGCGCGAAATTGGCTTCCAGTTGTGGTAGGTGGCGAAAATGTGCAGGTGTCCTCTTCCGCGGCAGGTGAAATGCGAGTTGGGCGACTAGCCAGTTTGCGAAACTGGTTTCGACCCTCCGGCAGCGTCCCAACTAATTGCTTTAACGTAAAAAGTTCGTTTATTTGGGCGACTCCGTTCGGAATAGAGACTTTAAAAATTCAGTGCAATTGATATTTGTTTACATCCATATACGCCCTGTCTCGCTCTAGCCCTCTCTGTATCTGACTGGAACTCGTACAACTACACATGCGCGAGTGTATTTTCAATTAGATCATTAATTTTAATATTGCGCGCGCTTGTGCGATTTCAATTAGTTTGGTCAGCCGTCAAAATTCCAAGTATGCAGGTTTCCAGCTTTGTTTAGGCCGGTGCCAGTGATACCCTAACAAGTCTAAGTTATCATTTTCCCATTCAGTGTGAGTGTTTAATGTATTTGTATTTGGAAATCAGGACGGAATTGAAAAGAATTTGAGGGATTTTTTTTGATATAAACCTTTTAGATGTAAGATAAGTTGGAAAATAGTTTACTTTTTCTCACAAAAATCTATAATATTATTAAAAAAAATATAGTTTAAAATGGTAGAAAAACAGTTGTCTAAAATGTTGAAAGATTGTGAACCTTTGGTGCTAGTTTATCCAATTTTTACTTTATTTATTTTAAAAGTTTATATTGTTTATTTGCAGCATTGATTTGTTTCATTAAAAAAGAATGGATGCAATACTAGAGTGAACAGCAACGGCTCTCTAGCATCATGCCCATATCCTTGCAGGCCGCAGGTGGCCCTGTTGCGGTTCCGACTCCTTCTCCAGCTCCGGCCCCGTCTGCTGTGCCGGCCACTCTATCTGTTAGTGCATCCGGCACCCAGATGCTACGTCCCCAGACACTGGCCGGTCCCGAGCGTGAGCCCATCGAGTTTAACATCAACTTGGTGGGCGCTCCGCCCGAGGTGGAGCAGCTGGTGGAGCAGATCAAGAGTGTGGCCGAGCAGTTTCTTTACCACTGGAAGAGCTTTCCCATAGGTAAGTGCCTGTACCAGATCCATTGGCAGCTACTAATCCGAGTTCCTTTGTTCTTTTTAGTGCTGCCGCAGGCGCTGGCAAGCAGTGGGTTGAATCTGACGGCCAGCAATGCGACGAACAGCGTGAGCAGCCGCAAAACGCGTCCCATCAATCTGCGCGACCTATTTATAGCGCCTCCCTTCGACGAGCTGGACGCAGTGGCCTCCGATGGGAGTGGCGAGCCACGCCGGCTGACGAGCGCCCAGCTGAAGACGCTGCGGGAAACTGGGTGAGTTTGCGGTCACGAGACTGCTGCGAGAGCTGCTTAGCGCTGACGGATAGATTGACGGATGAGTGGATGGTGGCTGACGGATGATGGATGGAGTTGCAGTTGCAAAAAACTATGAGCAATTGTGCTTGCTGATTAACTGCGCTTTTGCCACATCCCCCCTCACACCTGAAGAAGTGACTTATTTTGTTATTTGGTTTCTTGAGTTCCCTTGCGTTCCATTGCCTATCATTCCGCGACACTTTGCACCCAGCAAATGCAGCAATCAAATTAAGGCATGCTCCAAATCAGTATAAAAACGAAGTCGACACAAACAGCTATCGTTTGTCTGTTTATTTTTGTTTTTTTTGTTCATTTTTTGTTTAACCAAACTAAAAGCATGCAACACTCTCGTGTTTTTATTTTTGTGTATCACTTGCCAATGAAACAACAATTTCGTGTGTGACATATTTCTGTAAAGCTTGCAAAAGGATAAATATGGAAAGCCGAAGAAATTAACTTTGGAACAATTGGAAACAATACGTAAAAATGGGTAAATAAAAACACATTCAAAAAGGCGGGCAAACTAACTGTACTGCCACTGTTTAGTCGGTGTTCTTCCGTTTGTACATACATTCTCTTCATTTCTGCTCAGTGTTAATTGTTTATTGTATGTTATGTAAGTGATTGTCTAAAGGCGCCCCCAACAAATTTGCATGCCCGTTGAAACGAAAAGTATAGACTCTAGAAGCGAACTCCTACTCCTGCATGGTGGATAAGAATAAAGAAATACAAGAGACATATCTCTGCAGCTTATAAATTTAAACATTTATCTATTCTTTAGGAGTACCTCTTTTAAGCGACTCTAAAGAGCGGGACTTGGGATGCATATTAACCCAAAATCACACTCACATGTAATACTCACCTAGAATCGGGCAAATCCTAATTCAGAATCTGGTACACGCTTGTGCATGCCAACAATAATTTGTCATTGAAACCTAGTTCATTTACGTGTTTTATGTTGCTTCGATCTTAGCCATTGTCATGATCCTTGAAATCTAATTAGATTCCGTTCCCCACACACAGGGAGTTCGATGTGCCCAGCCTGCATTTTCCGGGTCAGGTCCACAAGTGGCGTCTCTCCCAGTTGCTCCAGAAGGGTAAGCTGCGCACCCAGGACTCCTTCCTGAGCGATCTGGCCTTGGCTGCTCGCTTCGTGGTGGTCACCGCCCGAGCAAGGATCTTCTCGCACTTCTTCTCCGTGGTGCATGCAGTGCACGGGCTGCTCATTTCGTTCACCAAGCTCGCGGACATGTTTATCGGGGTGCCGGCTCTGTTGGCCCATAACTTGGACTATAAGATCAAGGAGGAGCGATGTCGCTTCCTCATAGCCGAGTTGGTTTGTCGGGTAAGTACACATTATATGTGTTGCCAGGATAAAATCTTAAAAGAGAATGTTGCAGCCCGAGTTCGAGGACTGCCTGGATGGTCTATGCTCCTATGTCCGTAAGATGCTGCGTCGCGCCACCATGGAAAAGTTTGACTTCAACAGCTGCGAGGTCAGCCAGCCCGTACCGTACCTCTTCCTAACGCCCAAGGGCCAAGAGATCGACTTGCGGCTCTTCTGCCGCGACATTATGCGCAAGGCCCTGCCCATTCTCATTGGCATTTTGGAGCGGGAGACACGCGGCTGGTTCTTGCACTTCCGCGAGCGACTGATCGCCGAGCTGCGGGCCAAAAAGCTGAACGACAAGGAGATCGAGGAGGAGGTGAACGAGGCGGTGATGAAGGAGTATCTACAGCGGGTCTACAGCTCCATCGTTTCCAATGCCAAGCTGGCGGAGCTGGGCTCCGGAGTGCCCGAGCTGCTCGTGCAGCAGGCCCAGTCGGTGGTGATTATGTACAAGGCGGTGGACAAGGTGCAGCAGGATATCAAGCGCACCCGCGAGGACCACCAGAAGTGTTTGGCCAACGATCACTCGGTGCTGTCGCGTGTGGCTCCCTGGCTGCGTTCGAAGCTTCGCCACGCCGAGGAGAACCGATTGCATAAGAGCGCCTGGTCGGCCCACGAGGAGGCTCTGAAGATGTGCACCCAGCACAATCTTCATCAGACAGCCTACTTTCTGTCCCGCGATCTGGCCTTTATGAAGGAGCGCGAGCCAGTGCTGCTGAAGGAGCTAAAGAACGCAAAAACGCCCACGCGCAGCTTCCAGTGGGCGTGTCGCATTTGGTCGCCGCAATCGTGGATCATACGGCGCAACTTCCAGGGCCAGTCGGACGTGATACCCACTGTGATCAGCCAGCATGCCACCAGCATTGTCACCCCGCGCTCGGATCCCAGCCAGCCGGTGTTCCTGGTCGAGAAGGAGATTATACGCACCACCAGCACCCGCTGGCCGTTCTGGCGCCTGCTGAACATGATCCAGCGCATCTGGTGCTGGTCCTGGAACATGATGTTCCTCCTGGGAATCCTCGTGCCCTGGTGCAGTCCGCTGGGTCTGCGCGCACTCTGCTGTGTGAAGCCGTTCATGCCCGATCTGGAGTTGTCGCAAATCAATGGCACTCTGTTCCCGCGGAAGACGAGCATCACTCAGACGATGGCCTCGCGACTCATCGAGCTGTGGCGGCACATATCAAAGTCGCGCACTCACTTTGAAACGGAACCGGACACAGGTGAGCTTGAGAATACCATTTAAACTGCAACCAATAACTCGGATGTGCCTTAGGCTTCATTGGCAAGGGTTTGACACGCAACTTGAATCGCACGTGGAACTATTTTGTTAAGGGATTCCTCGGAACGGTGGTCATACTTTTCGCTTTCCCGTTGATCTGCCTGGCCGCCAGCTTTCTGAGCATTGCGCTGGCAGTGACTGCTCCCCTGTGGATTCCCGTCTTCGTTCTCCTGCTGCACATCTACATGATCCTGATATATGACTTGGATGCGCCGGACAATGCGGGCAATCGCTACTGCATACTGCTGGAGGCCATAGTTTGGAATCTGCTCATACAGGGTCTACTGCAGCCGCTGGCCGCAGTGCTGGTTGCCACAGTAATCTGTCCCCTGGCAGCCGGAGTCGTATTCATAGGTGAGTTCCCTACAACCCTTTATTCATTCTTCTTTTTTCCTAATTGCGTTAAAATCCATTCCGTAGTGGGCGTCGTTAGGTATTCGCTTCGCATTGTCTGGGACTCCCTCACGTACCATTTGTTCATCAAGAAGTGCGGGCGGGTGCCGGCCTCGGATAGCATTGCGGTCAAGCGAATCGCTGGACCTGGACTGGCCTTGGACTACTACTTTATCATCCGGCCAGAGCAGGCTTTGGCCGCCTTAGAAGCTAAAATGGAACTTGACGAGCTGCAGGCCTACCAGCATGCCACTGAGCGGGTGGTCCTGCAGCCGCAACAGGATTTCCTGCAGTTCGTCGAGGCCTGCTTCGGTCCCTTTTCGGCCCAGATCAGCAAGGCGGGTCCATACCTATCGCTGGACCGCGAGGCCCAGGATCTGATGAGCACCTTGCACGAAAAGCTAGAAAAGCGACGGCGGGAGCTGCAGACGGCGCTGACCACCCAGGTCAAGTCGCGTATCAAGTTGAATACCAAAGAATTAAAGGTTAGTGCAGCCTTAAAAGAAGATTTATACATCAGCTATTTGGCATTCCTAATTTAATATTTTGAATGCCTTTCTCCTCAGATTGCTATACAACTGGCCGCCCATATTTTAGAGAAGTACTATCCGTCTCATGTAATCGGCCGACTGTCGATTAGCGAAGAAGAATTCTGGGATAACAAGGTTACTGATTCTTAACAAATATATATCAGCTATAAAATGAATAATCATTAAATTTGTTTGTTATTTATTTGCAGGGTCTCACGGTGAATGACTGGCCGGGACTGGCTGGCCTTATTTACACCGACATATTTAGTTTAGATTTTCTAACGCCATTGACTGAACACGATACCCATTTTAAGCTAGAACCACATGCCTCGCTCGACCTGATGCGCTACACCGAGATGGTTAAGAATGCCACCGATGTGATTGGCTCCAAGGGGCTGGACTTACTGGGCAACGTTTATGCGCCGCGAGGCAACGTCCAGGTGCATTTACCCTTCCTCGAGGTGACGGCCTTCAATCCACGCTCCCGCATAACGCTCACCTTCCGGAAGCCCGAGAAGCGGTAATAAATAGTTTGGATTCCACACTTGAGTACTAGTACTAATCCAATCGTTGGCAGGGACATGTCTGTGGGACTGACCACACCACGAGTGCGTGCCCATCGGGCCCAGCATGTGCCGAAGTCGCCGCAGGAGGCCCAGAAGCCCTGGCGTCCGTGGAAGCAGCAGTCCGGGGAAAAGAGCGTGACGGAAAAGCTACTCATACCGCTGCCTGTGCCGCATCCCGTTCACATTGCCATTGCCATTTACAATCGCGACACAGAGCAGCCCATCCCCCTGGACTCGGAGCTGGTGTGGGAAATCCTCAAGTCGATTGAGGATTGTCAAGGCGGCGATGCTATGGTAAGTCAAGGCAACCCTTTGAAGTTCAAGTTCTCACTGTGCTTATATTCAGGCTGTTCAGGCTGTGGCGCGTTATCGTGGTGCGGTTATGGAGTCCAGCAACGATTCGCTGGCCAGCAGCAGCAGCATTGGCAGTACCCGGGACTCGGGCTCTGGCTCTGTGTCGGGCTCTGCCTTGGGAAATGGCACTGAGACCTTGCCCTGCGGCAATCGTGAGGTGAGTTGAAGCAAAGCATGCATCATTTCAGGCTCTACATACATTTATTACTTTCGATATTTGTGCAGGTGTGCACGCAGGTCAAGGTTGATGCTGAACCGGCTGCCAGCTCTTCCGGTTTCCATTGGACTCTCAGCAATTGGGGGGCAGCGCAAACCGCACGACGTCGAACCAACTCGAATGTGCGCGTGGATCTGGCCAGTCCTGAGGATATATCCCTGGATACAGATAGCTCGCGTGCTGTTTTCAACAACGCCTACGGCACAACTGTCTAGAAGGATGGCACTCACACACACACACAAGTATGAATTAACCAACACTCAAACACAGCCGTAGATTTATGCGTGGTTGCTTGCTTTTTAAATCAAAATTGCTAGGGCCCCTCGAATATGGTTTTGCTCGAATCGAAAAACTATTTAGAACGTTTATCTTTCCTGAAGAACACAATTATGTCTCCTCTCTCCCTAAGCAGCCGCGCTAGTTAAGGAGAGTACTATGAACAAATTTATCCATCTAACTATATATTTACATACGCGTACATATATGATATACATATATGATTCGATTGCCGAATCGAAATGCAACAAACTTCAATCTAGTCGCAAGCAAATTTTATGCAGCAATCTACATAACTCGACTTCTTATTCGGCCAATAAGAAAACAAACTAAACGCAGCAGCTCCATGACAGCACTTTCCGTTCAAAGTACACTTGCATTGCATTAACAATAAAAAGCCATGAGATTTTTCTTTGTACCTTTTAACCAATACAAGACCACATTTATGTTTAGCAACTTTGTATTATAAAAATGACAAGGATTGTACTACGAGCAGCTTAACCAGATATATCGTTAATTAATGACTAATTTATTTATATGTATACACGAACACTCAGCAGAATACTAATGGTTTATCTACTCCAGTACTTTTTCTTCCAAAACTACTAAACGCAAATATTAATTGTAGTTAAGAGAACAATTAAATAACAGCATTAAACGAGGGCAGCCGCCAGAGTAATTTTACAAAGATAAATAGGACAAAAGGATAACAATTTTTACATTTATATATACACAAAAGTATTTAGATCATATAACCGCAACTGAAACCTGTTGACATTTCCAAAATCAGCTAAAGAGCCCCCGATTCCAATTCGACGTAGGGATGGTATAAAATATTGATACTGCATCGATATTTGAAGCGAGAGTCGACATCTAAATCGATATTTGCGATATATGTACGATAAATCGATGTTCTGTTTGATATATCGGACCTAAATAATCGAAAAATAGACAACATATTTCAAAATTATTCGATGATATCGATTTTTAACGTTGTATGCCATATTTTTCGATTTTTAAAATCTCCATAAATCAAAGCTTTACATATTTTATATATGAAGTATATTTCTCGATATAACAATTCGGACTTTTCCCTTTCGATATACATCCCTCATTCGACCAGCTCCATCCCCCTGCACCTCCAGTGCCCTTCCAGTATTTATCGTGCTGAATTCCCTTGAATATATACATTTTCAACTGCCACGATTGCAAGTATTATCCGCACCGCGCACTCTGCCCATTAAGATGTTAATTTTGATATCGCTTCGGCAGCTTCCAGTGTTACGTTTAAGCCTCCAACCGAACCGATCTATTTATTATTTGTGTCGAATGTCGAATTAATGCAAACAGCAGCAACGGAACGAATCTTTGCATACAAATATACAAAAAAATTTACATAAATATGTGTATGTAGTTATACAAATTAAACGGAGGAGAAGCAAATCCTTACCAACGGTAAATCTCATGAAAATGCATTGAACAATTTTATGTAAAATGTTTTCTAATTATTAAACAAAAGCAAACAAGATGTAACAATAAATTATGAATGAATGATTATGTGTGCTGGCAGCTTTTCAGGAGGCGTGCAGCTTGCATTCTGCTTTTAAAGTTGCCAACACAAAATTGTAGTTTAAAATGTAATAATAAAAATGTTGGCTAAAAATAATCAAAAGTTGTGTTTTTTTTTTTGGAAATGTTTTTTAAAAGGATGAGTGATTTGGAATAAACACATCAATTTGATAGTCTTTATTGAAAAGATATATATTTCCGTTTACATGTAAAGATACAAAGTTTCTTAAACTAGGTGTAGTTTCGCCTATGATACATACTCTAGGTGTTAGCTTAGAATGAATTTAACCAACAAAACTCGCTTCGAGCACTAAGTAAACCATTTGGAATTAAAAACGGAGAGAAAATATATAGAAAATGGTAATCACAATAATTAGTTTTAATTGCAAATCGATTTCTACTCTGGTAATAGAACTTATGAGAAAATATTCGGTACAGTATTATCAATTAAATAAGATAATTAACTTAAAACAGCGTAAGAATTGTTTTAGAAAATTGTTTTTTGGGTCGCTCAGCGAACATCTTTAAGTCTAGATTCTAGTTTTCAGGTATTACAAAGTCAACGAGGTGGCGGAGAGAGAGGTAAGGGGAGGTTGGGAAAAACGTATAACACGCCCACTAATTAACACATGTTAACAGCCCTATTGTTCTCTGAGTGAGTTTACTACATTTTAAAGTACTCGGTAACAGCTTTAGAAGATAATCATCCCCCCAAGGATATTATTTGAGCAAATTTCTACTTGTTTCTTTTTTTTCTGGAATTCGAATCTAATACAGAAAAGTTAGGCGGATTCACGCGGGCTAAAGAGATTTGGAATTAAAGCCCGCGCTGAATCCGATTGAGAATGAGTTGCCCATACATTCGGTCTCACTTTTACCTATTTCCGTGTGGGTACATTGGGAATGATTGATAACCAAATTAAGTGCCCAAATCGGACTCTATTCTATTAAAATCGCAACGGATATTCCCTTACTGAAAGGGTATGAGGGAGTGCGCCGTCGTGTTGAGCAATCCCAGGCGCTGCTTCTGCTTGCGCTGCTCCGTCATGTGGTCCTTGAGTTCGTGCAGCTGCGTGGATAGGTTCTTGATGAGCAGCTGGGTCTCCAGGAGTTGGGCCTGCATGCTGCGCAGCTCGATCTGCTCGCCATCCGCATCCACCGCCGCCAGGGACATGGCGCGCAGACGCGGGAACCACTCGAGGATGCCGGCCTTCACCATGGCGTACACATAGCTTTCGGGGCCAGTGAACTCAGTGGGATCCTTGACTTTGACCAGGACTATGAAGTACAGATAGTGCCACATGTTGTGCTCGCTCTTGATGTGCTCCTCAAAGCTGACCGTCTTGTTGTCGAAGGCCGAACGATTGAGGGAGCAGATGAAGCAGGTCGTCTTTAGAATGGCCTCCTTCTGCTGCTTCTCCGACCTCAGATCGGCGAACGTGTCGATGATCACACCGAAGATCAGGTTCAGCACAATAATGATGACGATGAAGAAAAAGAGCAGATCATAGATGACGCGAGCCACAAACAGTCCCTCCTAAAGCAAAGTGGAAAGTCAGTGAAGACTCGAGATTAATTCGTGGATATGGGGGTTACCTTGCTGGATGGCGCCCTCAGGATATCACCGATGCCACCGCCATTGCGCAAGCCCTGGTTCAAAGTGGTGACTATGCACATGACAAGCGAGTCGCAGGATCGCTCTTTCACATCACCACCTCCACTGCCATTTGAGGGTGGCGCCATTTCCTTAGCTGCCGCCGGACAATTTCCAAGTTCATCCGGGGCGGCACACGCATCTCCCGGCGATACTGGCACTGATAGGGTCAAGGGAACAGGCGTGGGTGATGCATTTTCCTGCTCCTCAAAGTCCACACTAACCAGAAAATCATCCTTGAAGAACATGTAGCCAATTATGGAGAACAAGTAGACCAATATCAGAGCCAGAACGGCGGTCAGAACGATAGAGCGGCCATTTCGGGTCACGGATCTGATGACATTAACCAGAGTCTCCTCCCGGTAAACCACATCGAAGAGCTGCAAGCAAATGGGTTAAAAGGTGGGGTTAAGGTCCTTTTCAGCCGGACTCACCAATAACGAGTAGAAGAAGGGATGAAAGATCAGGCCACAGAAGCAAAATGCTATATAAATGCAATGATACAGTAACTGGAAGTCCGTAATGATCTTGATAAGCTGCTTCTCCAGAGTGCCCTTGTTGCCCATTATGCTCACTATGTGAACGCTTTTCAGGGTGACCTTTAAAAGAAGAACCAAAATTAGCTTAGGTCTATGTAAATTCTTTAGATTCCGTACCGTAACAACTCCCAGCAAACAAAGTGTGGACTCTGGTCCCAGTAGAAAGATAAACCGGAGGATTACCGAACCAATGAGCGTCCTTATTCCGGACTCTCGGGGCAGCGTTATCACAATGACCAATGAGAATATCATTATGATCCAGAACAGCAGGGAAATGTGCGAGCTGAGCTCTGGAAAAGAGTGAGAAACAACAAGAAAACCGTTTGGGTAATGTAAAGGAAGAAACCAGATTATAAAAGAATAATATTTATAAATCAAGGAAAATAATGATTATGAATGTTTTCTTTAAACAAAAATCGGCTACAATTTGGACGCTCTTTCTTTTCATTCATTCCATTTAAAAACAATCCATATATTAACATAAGTAATAAGAAATATAATTATTAGATTAATAATATGCTTACTAATGCAATAATTATAACACCAGGAATTACTTAATAAATAGAAAAATAAATAAATTAGCATTATTTGAACCAACTCACCTGGCACAGTATTATCGAAGGGATAGAAGAAAGCCACAATCATATTGATAACAACCACACAATTGAAGAGTATATTGCTCCACAGGGACATGTAACTGCTGATCCAGAAGAGTAAAGGCTGACCTAGAAGTCAAAGTCGAGTAAATAAATAGTTTAAAATTATGTTCCATTAATTTAGAGTGTCCCCATACTTCGTAGCTTCTTTTGCCATTTCATCTCGTTGAACATTTCCTCGGCCTTGTCAAAGAAGTCGGCCACTTTGGAGCCCTGGTCGTCCCGTTCGGCGGTATTGAGGATTTTGATTTTGGTATCCGTGGTCAGGTACTCACAGATCTCTGGAATGGGGAACACAATCTGCTCCAGGGTGCGATCGTTACGAACAATCTGGCAAGGGATTACGTTATGAATAATATTGTCTGACACCCGGATGAACTATTGGTTACCTCAATCTGGGCCGTGTGCGTGGCATAGTACATCAACGCCTGACTGGTCTTGGCATCAAAGCTCGCCGACTGCGGATCCTCGGAGGCCTTTAGCAAGCCGGCCAGCTCTTTGTTGTGCTGGGCCAGCTGATGGCACAGAATGTAGATGTTGTGGCCCACCTCCCGGGGACTCACAGTGGCATCATCGTCATCCGACCCGGCATCCGGCTCGTCCCCATCGTCCTGCTCGTCAATCAGCTCCTCCTGATGGTAGGCCTTGCAGGCCACCTCCACCAGCTGCTTGGGGTTCATGTTGTAGAGGATGCGCTCCGCATTCTCGCTGTCGCCACGGCTCTCCATGATGGCGAGTAGCAGCTTGGAGGCATTGTTCTTCAGCTCCAACACCAAGTCCATGCGGTTCTCGCCCAGCGGGTTGATGTTGTTCAGTATTAGCGCCGTGATGATGTCCAGTCCGTTGGACTCGTGGGTGGCTATGCAGTTCTGGTTCTCGTGGCACGGCCCCTGGCAGTACTCGGTGAGTGCCTCCAAGGTCTGGTTAATCAGCGCCACGTTGTGCTCATTGATGTACAGCCCCAGGAGACCCAGGCCACCCGTTGTCGAGCCACAAATGCAGTCGAGGAACATCAGCGTCTCCGAGACGAGGTTGTTGTTCGTCTTGTTGTTCTGGTTTCGCAGCAGGTTCTGCATGTCCGGATTGTGGTTCTCGCAGAGCAGCTGCAGGAAGCGCAGGATAGGCTGCATGACCAGCACCTTGTTGGATAGCTGGTTGCGCTGCTCCTTGCTGTCCTTGTGCTTCTCCAGCTTCTCGGCCAGTATGTCCTCCAAGGGATTGTTCACACTGATCGCGGAGCTCTCCTCGCCGGAGTGGATGTTCCGAGCGTTTCCGTAGGCTCGTGCCGTCGCCAGTCCAGCGTTGTGCAGCTCTCGCTTTAGCTCCTCCGTGATCACCACTCCGTTGCTCTTGAGGCCATGCTTACGCGAGATCTTGTCCAGCTCCAAATTGGCGTCCTGCTTGTGCTCGTGCGCTTTGGCTGCAATGTCGGTTGTGTTCACCGTCACCGTCGACTTGATCTCCTGCTGGGCGTCCTTCATCTTCTCAAAGAACACCTTGAAGAAGGCCTGGTTGAGGTCGTCGCTGAGGAACTTCTGGAACATGCCCTTCTGAATGATGGGATTGCCTCCTTCCAAGAGCGCAATTCCCAGCTCCACAGCCTCCACGAAAATGTTGGGCGAGTGCACGGACTTAATGACCAGCTCCACCACCAGATCGGAGGCTCCCTCGCGGTCCAGGTGATTCTGCATCTCGTGCAGGGTTTTGCCAGCTCTCTGAAGGTATTTAGCTCCCGGTCCGTGCGTCACCAAGTGGTGCTGCTTGGCGGGGTCCGCTAGAGGAACTGAGGCCAGTTGAGGCAGTTCCTCCTCCGGCAGCCTGGTGCTCTTGCTCTGGAAGTAGCGCAGCAGGAGCGTCTGGCGCAAGGCATCGCCCTTTTCTCCGTAGTTCACATCAATGGCCATCATCTCGCGCAGCGTCCGCAGCACCTTGACGCACATTCGCTCCTCCTTCTCCTCCAGCAGCTTCTCGGTGTGCTTGATCAGCTTGCGGATGAAGCCGCCGCTCTCGCAGCGCTTCCGAGCCTCGGTTCCCGCGGGAAACAGCAGTTCTGAGCGGTACAGGATGTCCACGAGCAGCGAGAGTTCCGCTTCCACCACAGGCTTCAGCTGATCCTCCAGCAGGGAGACTATGTCCTGTAGGCCCTCGATAATGGAACGATCCCACCGCATCAGACTGGCCGACTGCTGGGCCTCGTATTTGGGCTGCTTGGAGGCTAGCAGCCACTTCGTCGTCTGGCGCGTCAGCATGGCCGTCTTGCTGGACATGGTGGCCACCTGCTGCTCCAGCTCCGGTGGCAATGCAATGCTGCGCATCTTGGCCGAGTCGGTCAGCGTGCGGATGCAGTTCTCCACGTTGAAGCGATCCGCTAGCGACAGCCAACGGCACTGGGTTAGCCGGTGGGCTGCCTGGAGCAGCTGCACAAAGATCAGCTGGCGGGACTGCACTATGGCACTCTGGTCCGAGAAGGGACTGGCGAAAAAGCTGCACAAGAGATTGGTAACTCCGTTGAGGACATAGGCCTGCAGGGTTTTGTTGCTGGCGGCGGCGGCGTTGGAAATGAGCTGATGAATGTCGACCAGGAAGCTCTTCTCGAAAAGGTTCCACATGTGGCCCGAGGAGTAGATCTCCTTCATCTCCACCTCCGTGTCGATGTAACAGTGATTGAGGAAGTCCACGTACGCCTCCTTTACCTCCGGCATGCAGAGCGGGTGGCAGATGATGGTCACTATGTCGTCCAGCGACAGCAGATTGTTGCACTTGATCTCCGTGTAGACATTCTTGCCCATGGTGCAGCAAGCCAGAAGTCGGACCAGCTCCACGTGGTACTTTAGGGGACTGTCGTCGCTCAGCTTCTCCAGGCGGAGCAGTTGCTGCTGCTGCATCATTTGCACGAAGTGGTTGAACGAGCCCTTGTCGTTGTAAAAGACCAGCACATCCTCGCCAGCATTGATCAGTTCTTGCATCACCATGTCCTGGCAGCGGCGGATAAACTGGTTCTCGGCCCGAACGATTGTCTGCAGGAACTGCAAATAGGCAACATGCCGCCCATGGATCTCGATGCAGTGGACAAAATGCTGCACCACCTTGTCAGTCACCTCGTTGCACAGCGCCAGGTTATCCTTGAATATGGCGCAGACGGTCTTGGCCTCTAGTATCTGGAAAGCCAATAATAGATTATTAATAACATATTAAATTAATTAAATTAATTAAAGAAAAAATATTAAAAAAATAATTCATAAATGAAATTTGAGAAATTGGATGAGAGGAATATTGCAGGATCTTAAACCTAAGTGTTCCGAGAATCCTTTGGACTAATTGAGAGGATAATGCAGTCTTGCCACAAATAGTTAATGTATTTTTTTTATATTTACAAATTTTGGTAGCAAAAATAAATAATTCTACTATAAAAAATAAAATAAATGCTTGTTAGGTATCATATTTTGGGGTATTTATTTTTTCTTGGTTTCAAATATGAAGTTTTTACTCTAATGGATGAACTGTGTCCTTTTTGTGGCATACAATTTAACTCATTTTAAACGAAGAGCATCTCTGGGCTAGCCTAAATTATTTTCAAATATTTATTAGCAAAAAAATACAAATAAATAAATAAATAATAAACATTTAACCTTTCTCCAGGCCACAGCTATAACTTTTAAAACAGCTCTATTTCCAGACTGCTTAATAAAAATTATTTAGTTAATTTTTTTTTAATTTTTTAAAGGCGAAAAAATATTAAAGGAGATAAAATGTAAGATTACTTACACCCGGGTTCAGGAACAAATCAAGATGGTTGTGTAGCAGAGCCTGATTTTGTTGGTTGCCAAGACAAAAGTTCTGCAGGAACTCGTGGGCCAGGCACATCAGCTCCTTCATCAGCTCGTCGTCCTTCTCGTCGTAGGGATTCTGGAGGAGATCAAGAACCACCGTGTGCACGCCGACATTCCGTAGGAGACGCTGCTCGTGCTTTCGCGGTTTGACCACAGATCCCGGACCGGAGGAGGCCACGCAGAACTTGTTCATGCGTATGAGTATTTCCTTGACCTTGCGATACTCGTTCCGCTGATCCTGGGACAACGCTGCATTGTACTCCACGTTGATGGCATCACCGCCAGCATCCAGTTCGTCGGTGGCCTTGGCCTTGTACACCCACAGCTCCGACTTCTCGACGCTCTGCCGGAGTATGTCCAGGTCGGATTTGATCTGCTTGTACGACTCCACGTCGCTGTCCGACACCAGAAGTTGAACCTGAAAGCCGAAATGGACAGCGGATGGATGCTCTTTAGTCGCGAACTGCTCGGAGACCAGTGGTCACTTTCAAAATCATGGGTACATACAAAATCAAAAGATCGGTCGGTGTAAGTCCACTTTGTTAGTTGTGATTTTTTAAACTATTACATGAGATCAGTAGCGTGAGTATACGAGTATATATATTAGTATATATGGTATCGGATTAGTAAGGTCGAGTCTCGATTTATAGAGAGAGATTGAGAGTTAGCGCATGCAAACACAAGAGAGAAGATGAGCATTAGATCAATCAATCAGTGAGTTAGTTGTAAACAAGGCTACATAGACAGGGATGCCACAGAAATTGCTATTAAGAGAACTTTGATTAAAAAGGGGTCTAAAGTGAGTCATAAAATATTTTGAATGAAGAAATGCAGCTTAGTAGCAACTTTAGTGTTTCCAAGTCCACAGCAATTTCTGTCGCATCCTTGACGTTATATATATGATATCCGCGGCCTGCCGCAGTCTAAATTTAAAGACTAAATGAGTTGAGTTAATTTTATATATAATTCAAAATTCAATACAATTTTTTAATCTGTTTGTAATTTACATGGATAAAACAGATGCGTTTTTTATACTACATTATAAAGACTACTCTTCAATCTGAAACCCTTAGACAGCTTAAGTCATTCATTCAATCTTCAAATTAAAAATTTGAATCGGAAAATATTAGTACAAAAAGTTAACCAAGCCCAATGTTAACTACATTAATTTGCTTCAACTATAACGTGCAAAAAGAAAGAATAACTAATTTATTGAAAATACTTTTCTGGAAATATTCTCAAGCCTTATGAATAAGTAATTCCACTGCAAACCGTTCCCAAAGCTTGAAACCGTTAATGGTGAGGCAACCTACCTGTCGAAAGGCCTGGAGTACCTCCTGCCGCTGGCTGAAGTGTCGGAATAGCAGATGCAGGGCACCAGAGACTAGGGGCGCATAGTCATGCATGATCAGGTGGAGCAGGACGCGCAGGAAAGTACGTCCGCCTTGGCCATCCAAGTCCAGGTTAGCTGCATCGCTGCGCTCGCAGTCGAAGATGCCCTCCGCCTGCACTCCGATCGACTCCAGATCGATGTTCTTCTGGCGCGCAGCCGTGGCGGCGGCGGCTGCAGCTGCAGCTGCCATGGACTCGGCGGTGGCCAGGGGATCGCTCTCGCTGGCGCTTCCCGGAGTCGGTGGCTGCTGTGGCTGTTGGGATGGCGGCTGTGCCGCCTCAGTGCTGGCGGCAGATGCGGCCACCTCGGACTCATCGAATTCGCGCTTGAATATGGAGAGCAGGCAGCTGATCCGATAGTCCAGGCGCACGTCCAAAATAAACTGCAGAATCTCGATTATCTTGAGCTTGGTGTCCATCACCAGCGGGTACTCCTTCATCAGCTGGGACACGGATTTGCGTTGCTGCAGGGCAATGCTGGGCGCAGCTATGGCCTGGCCCACAGATCCCAGAGCCAAGGATGTCATCACCGTATTAATGTCCCCAATTGAGCGCAGTACTCCGCCCTCGGCTGAAAATATAGTTTTTACAATTTAAAATCTATTCTTTAACTTAAATTCAGTGAGTTTAGGAAGACAAGGGAGTTATTTGTAGCTCTTGGTTATAAATTTAAGGATGGTTGACCATTCTTACCCTCGGTGCTTGTCTCCTCTTCGACAGCTTGTCAAGGATGTGGCAAGTTAAGTTACAGTTTTCTGTATTTAATAAATATATTTAGAGTACTCACAATCAATGTCCGTGCTGGCAAAGGCCCCTGATGAGGTGTCGGAGACACAGTCGAGGATTGAGAGAAGAGTTTTGGTGAGTCTTAAAAGATCGCTGAAGCTGTAAAAGCCGAAATAGATCAAGTCCCTGGCCAGTTTCACAACCTAAAAAGGAAAAATGACTCGCTGCCAAACCTCATAATTAATATTCACTCAATAGAATTTACCTCAAAGGTGAGTTTGTTTTGCTCCTGGTCGGTGAAGAGCCAAACCTTGGTGGCCACATTGCACAAGTAGTTCTCCACAAAGGCAATGGTTGTGTTGAACTTGGCCCGGCAGGCTTGCTTGTTCTGATCGGGCTGCTGGTTCTTGCCATCGTAACTGTGAGGAAAAGGTTTAGTAAGGATACTGAGCGCTCCCAAGTGGGATTTAATACTCACTCCATTATGGACATCTTTGAGGGTATCTCGCTCCAGAGACGGGCATACTTTACAGGTGTGACCGGCTCCTGGGGATCACGGTCCACGTGCAGATGCAGCATCAGACGACAGAAGGAAGCTCGCAGCTCGTAGGGCATCGTTTCATCCGACATGCACCTGAGATACAAGTATTGGTTACAGGAATTCCCAAATCCCTCTGGAAGCTAACTTACTTTAAAATTAAATCAATGTCCAGGCGAGGCGAGAGTTCGTTCAGAGCCAGGTACTGACGGTTGAGGCACATGTTGGAGAACAGATTCAACTGGTGGCGATAGTAGTTCAAGATGGCAGCCTCCTGCTCGTTGCCATCGGCCACGGAGTTGGCCAAATCAGCCATGGAGCGGGAAGTCTAAAGGCCACAGCAAAAGTATAAATAATGTGTTTCCGAGTTCAAGAATCCAAAACTCACCGGTTGTCCCGTCCACTTTAAGTGAATTTCGTACCTATCCCCGGTGGAAATGCTGCCATCGTCGTCTGTGAGACTGGCACTGTCCCAGGTGGTTGTGGTGGATGTGGACTGCACATCCGATCGATCCTCGTCGTCGCCGGCCACCTCGGCAAGGGTGGCCAGGCAGACATCCTCGCTGGTGCCCTTGTAGCAGCGCGCAAGGGCGGAACCGCCCTTCAAAGCCTTCACCTGCGTCTCAATCAGGATGTCCTTGTTCTTGTCGCTCAACACACTCTTGCAGATCAGCTCCTGGGTGACGGCAATGGCCTTGCGGTTGGACACGCACAGGTCCGAGAGGTAGTCGAGGAAGCGCGAGTCCCAGTTGTGCATGTTCTTGCGCACCAGGCCGACGAAGGTTTCGATTTCGGCGGCGGTGATGTGCTTCTCCAGCAGTTTGCGGTTGTTGTGCAGCAGGGCCGTGATGGTGTCCTCCGCCAGGATGTCGTAGCCGATCTGCTTCTGCATGAGACCAAAGTGCTTGGCGATGTACTCCTGATTCTTACGATAGTCCTGCTGCGACAGACGCAAAATGCGGTAGCACAGCCGAAAGATGTTCTTGTATGGGCTGTTCTTGGGATCGCTGAGCTCGTCCAGACGCAGGAAGGGTCCGTCGCCGGCCGTGTGCTCCTGAAAGGGTCCCTGCAGGATCTTGAACAACTGGTTGAGGATGTACTGCTCGCGGAGCAGCTTCTGCCGATCCCTTATAGGATTCTTTATGGTAAACTCCAGGGCCTTTGTCTTGTTCTGCTCGTTCTCCATCCCGGCTATGAAGTACACGATGTCCTGGAGCAGCGAGATCAGTGCCCTTCGCTCGTTGATGGAGATGCTGCCGTTGCCCAGCTTGCCGGTCACAGTGGCCAGCACCTTGCAGGCATCGTTGGCAAAGTCCAGGTCACGCACCTCCACCGGAGAGACGGGGATCAGTGCGAAGGCCTCCTTGTCCTCCTTGATGGGCGAGCAGCAGACCATGGACATCACGGGCTTGTCATCGTCCGCGTCAATAGGTATCGATGTGGCGTGCACCCACGTGTTGGAGCAGATGTGCTGCAGTCTTACGTAGCTTGACTGCGGAACCAAACTATCCGGACGTGCCATCGTGGTGGCATCCAGTACGAACACAGAGGCTATGTCCGCCGAGTAGGGAACTGAGACCAGGCGAAACTGCTTGCCCTTGGGTTTATCTGTAGTAAACAGAAGAAAATAATTGTAAAACTGCCTAGGAATACTCACATATTCTTACCATGTACAGTGGAGTTCATGCCTAAGCCCGAGTCCTTGCTGCAGTCCGCCAGGAGCGGCTCGTGGCCGGATGTGGAGGCCGCGCCAATCGCTCCGGCCAATACATCAGCTTCCGCCTCCGCTGCCAGGTAGTGGCCCGTCGCCAGGTGCTTGAAACGGTAAAGGGAGTTCCAGTCGCCCGCACCGCCGCGACATGAGTCGTGCTGCACCACCTCGATCTCCCAGAGCGCCTTGCTGCTGGTGGCCGCCGTGGCGCTGGTGCGTCCGGTGGTACGCAAGAAAACGTGGTACTGCTTCTTGTACTCGTCCATGGTTAGGAACTTTTCTTGCTCTGCATGAAACAGGCGCACTACGTCGCCGCCCTTTAGGATGTGCTCCTGGTTTTCCTTGTGCTCCATAAAAAGTGAGATTTTCCACGAGGTGGACGAGTTGAGGACGTTGACCTCCTTGCAGCCGGGATTGTCGGGCAGCTCGTAATTGGCCGCCACATGCAGATTCTGTTGGTCGGCATTCACCGGACTGAGGATTACTTTGTCGCCCACCACCACGTAGTCCCCGATGGAGCGTAGCTTGTAGAAGGGCTTGATGTAGAACCAAGAACCTTCGTTGCCATTGGCGTCCAGGTAGACGCGCATTGCATTCTTCTCCAGCAGAGACGGCAGCCGCTTGTTAACCGTCAGGTACTTGTTGGACTTCAGGTGGAGCAGCTGCACCACCGCCCGTCCATATTGAATCGATGTGCCCAGGAGCTTCTTGTTTTCGGTCTCATTCTGTTTCTTCTCGATCTCCGCGGCGTGCTGGTTTAAATAAAATGAAAACGGAAAACATATTTAAAAGGATTAATTTCCAAACTTATAAAATCGATTTGAAATCAATTAAATATTTTAGATTTTTTGGACCTACATGCAAACGCTTGAGCAGATTGGGATCAGTGTTTGAACCGGCCGACTGTTTAGCTGCTTTCCAAAATTGCTTTTGGGCGGAGTATCGGTTCATGGGACATATTTTGATGAGGCAGTCTGCAAGCAGAGACAGTATTTAGTAGGAAAAGGACTCTCAACATTCTCATCACTTTACCTCTAAACTTTTTGGGAGGACAACTCAGGTCTCCGGCCTCGGGACACACCACTGTACGATCATCGACCAGGCTGTCGGTAGAAATCAAAGGGTTAGCATACTATTCAGCCACAGGTGGCTGACGGGGATCCGGCTCATCGTTTGAATCTCATTCAGTCCGGACAATGACACTTACCCGAGAGTGCTCAAGAAGCCGCAAACACTGCCCTCCGCGTACAGGGACACAATGTCGCCCAAGTGCAGGAAGCTCGCCGAGCCAATTATATTGTCGCCCATGTCTGTAGCCTTCCTTGGACCGGGCCTTGGGGTGAGGACTCAACGGGGATGTGGCTGTGGCGTCAAGTGGGTGTGGAGTGGCTGCTGCCGGGTGGCACAACAATGGGCCACTGCCCGCTGCTCCTCACGGGGCTGCTCCTGTTGCGTCGCAGCGCTGGGAGCTATTGTTTAGCTGTTTGGATGGCGCAGTCGGTTACGCGAGTTAATTGCAATGATTTGTCGTCCTCGTTATGTCCTGCGGGGTTAAACAAAAGGAGAACAAACATCATGAGTTTGCTTACATGTCTCGGGGGCACATTAAGAAGGCTGCTTAGAATAACTCTTAAATGCTACAGGTTTCGTTGGTTTATTGTTGCTACGATTAATCATCTTAAGCTACAATATTGGATTCATTTTTGGAAGAAGTTTGTTGGTTTTTATATCAATTTTGAATCATTTAAAAGAAGGATTGTTCTGTCAAATTACTAACAAAATAATAATACATATAACCTCCGTTTTGTCTGGATTAATGTTTATTAGTCGGCTAGACCTGGAATCAGCAAAGATGCTTCTAAAATGTACAATAAATAGCATATTTAGCTAAAGTAAAACAAGAAAGAAAGCTAGCTTCGGAACACCAAATTATATCATAGGGTAGCCAAAAATGCATTACCTTAAATTGGGAAAGCTAGTTTTTATGTAGATTTAAAAATGTGCTTGCTAAATTTAAATATTTTAAAAATCCAAATTTTGAAGAATGGATAAAAATGACTAGAAAAACTCGCCTGTTGATGCTGATCAAGAACATATATGTATGATTTATAGGGCCGGAGATGAGATCTTCACTGCTTGTCAAGCTTCTGACTATAATAATACCCTGCCAGACTATAAACATTATAATTGCGCGAATTTATGACACCTTTCGTAGCACCTAAGAAATAGTACACGCTTCTATATAAGTTTTTAATTTGGTACAAGCTTATCTAGGGCAAATATTTAACAAAGCTAAATATATACAAAAGATAAATCAGACATTTTATCTTTGTGCTTTAGACAATCTATGTGAACGATTAGAGTCTCCAATGTTTTCACAAGCTTTCAGAAATTATAAAAGAGTTATTTTCATTTTTTTAGTCTTAAACGAGTTATTGTAATTTTTGTGTTAGATTACAGGTACTTCCCTTACTAAAACTTTTAGATATTTGTTGTCTGACTTGCTATATGTATATTAACTTTTAATATAATTGCTATCCTCCAGTTTCCACATATTTTCTGATAGCAGGAAAACGCGTTGGGGGTATTTCAGTTTTTTGTTTCCTTTTTGGCTTAGCGGGTTATAAAGTATTCATGGACAATTTGTCGACCAACCCTGCATTACTCTGTATGACAGGGGCTCAGTTGCTCCCATTACTTTCCACCCTCGCCTTGGGACAATCCGGCGTATGCTTAATATTCTCACCCCTTAGCGAGATCCCAAGTCGTCTGCCTAATGCTTCCAATAAACATTCCTCGTTGGTGTCTGGCTGCAAACTAAAGTTGTCACTCTTAACGATTTCTGTAGTCGAGGCTTCCTATGCTTTTATGATTTCTGTCTGTATTGTCTACAGATATAATGGCTGCATGACGAAATGAAAGCAAAAAATCGGATAGAATGATGGTAGGAGCAAAAATGTTTTCATTGTTGAAGAACCTCTCATGGCAGCGTGCCACAAAAGTTTGCACAGTGATTTTAGTTTGAAGGATTCCAGAAAGTTGTTTAAAGTTTCTAGTCAATGTCAGCAAAATGTACCGGATTTTTGCATAAAGTTTTTGCTTTGAATAAGACTTGTTGGCATACTTTCAATTGTACTCGGAACTGAATCCATTGAGAATTTTAAGCCTTTATAAAAAAATATAAATATTCCTATTATAATACATAAAATTCAATGGACTTGAAAGTAAAATCTTTGCCAGTTTTTTTTATTTATAGTTAACGATGGAATGGATTTATGCAAATGGCATTTCAGTACATTTCTTTATTTATTTATTTAATTATTTCAACCCGCCAAATCTTATACTTCGAATGATCCCTATGACTGAGTTTTTTATGTGCAATTTGTTATTATTTCAGCGTATTTGTTCCTGGTGATTAGTGGCTGCTTAAGGCGAAGCATCGTGGGCATACTAATGAGCAGCCACCCTCAAAAAACAAATCGAATAACCGAATAAGAGAAGAGCTTTGGCGGCATTATAGGCTCCATTGATGTATGGCTCCAGTTAATCAGGTTGATTGACAATAACGATCTGCGAAATGCTTTCTGCTCTCCTGTCAAACTCCACTGATTAGCCTAAGACCCACAGGATTTCAAGGAAATGAGAAATTCATAATTTCTCTCTAGGCCAAGCCACTTTGTGGGTGGTGTTCGGGAATTCAACGAAATCCGGCTCAGCAGGGTGGCTGCTCAAATATGTTCATCTTGTTTGGCGGGTGAGTGAAGGCAGGAAACGCGGAGCTTGTCGCCCCCGACAAGGGCCATGGAATTCGAAAGGCATCCTGGCAGCTGTGGCATCCATCCGCCCATCCAACCTGTAACCATTCAATTCGCATCGGGGGTGTTGTGCTGAGTCTTTTCGTTTTTCCGGACGACGATTAAATCTGTTTCCCAACATAGCAATTATTTTTTTTATCGCAATAAAGGGCGGCGGGCCGAGCCACCACCTGCTGTTAGACAATTAAAACGAAATTTATTCGAATATAAATTGGGCTAACAAGCGTTTCAATCAAATTACGCGGTCGAAGCACAATAATCCAGCCAGTTGCTCCAAACAAAATCGCACACAACGGATACACACACATGGCCCCTAGTATCTACGAGTGGGAGCTCAGATATTTGCCTATTTTTTGCTTCTTGTTTCTTTTTTTCGTTATTCGGTTTATTGTGGCGGAAGCTGGCATTGCCAGCGCCTCACGAAGCCTTCCCTGGGATCTGCCTCTGCTTCTGCCTCTGCCTTTCCAGGTGTACATTTTCATCCCATCGCAGCAAACACTTACACACACACTGGGATTGCCACTCGTGTTCGTGTTCCAAATAATATTTGTGCGCTTTGTAAACACACAAAATATCATTGGACGCGGCCGCGGGACTTTAACAAATAACAATCTCGGATGAATAATAACTGTGGGAATTTGTGGGCAGCTCTTTGAAGTCCAGTTCAGTTCTCGGTAGCCGTGGCCCGACGGAGGAAAACCGAGGCGGTCTGCAGGCACCGAGCGCTCCAGCGAAAATGTTGGCCAAAGTTCATCGTAATCGGTCCAGAAAGCTAAGGCGCCGAGCTTGCGGAAGCTTTTCCGCTTTTCCGCCCGGCCTTTGAGTGGAATCCGATGCACTTTTCACTCAAAAAAACCCTCAGCAATTCTTTCCATTCATGCCATAGTTCTTTCCGCATGCTTTACGCCTCAGTCCTGCGAATTAGCCGGGTTAGTGTGTTAGTTGGCAACGGGATGACATTAGTCAAAACTGAGTGTCTGACTTTCGGGCCGAGCATCATGTGCAGCTTTGATTTCGCTTTTCACGTCTGCTTGGGTCCTCGGCTTAATGCGATTTTCCACGCCGGGTCAAGGTCGATAGTGCGACTTGTGCATCCGCCCAACTGCACCGTGAGTGTGCCGTGTCTCCCGCATGTCCCCTGCTCGATAAGCCTTTGTTCGGGACGATGAATGGGAAAAGTCTTTGAGAATTCGTCTTAGCCAGATTAGTTTGGCTTGGCAGCCAAGTGATTTGTTTCGGTGGAATGAATAAATTAGGGTAATGAATTATACACAACGGATGTGTGCATGGGAGAGAGTATTGAAGAATTTCTAATATATGTGGTTGGTGGGGAGTTTACTAGTATATATAAAAGGAATAAGAGTACTATCATAGCTATTTCATTATTCATTAAATGAATTAACTTTTGCTTTTAAAAAGGTCCACTCATACACTTTTTAAGAATATTTTAATTTAACTCACAAGTTTGCAACGAGACAAGTAACAAGAAACAAGAAAGAAAGCTAAGCCAAAAATGCTTCATACTAAAACTATAATACCCTTAAAGGGGTATTCAAATTTAATTATTTATCCATAATATTATATGATAATTTTTAAGAAAATCAAAGCCTAAAAATATCATAACTAAGTAAAAAAAGCATTAAATTCCATTCGGAAAGCTTTTCTGTGCTGATGTTTTCTAGATTATCAAATCTGCATACTACATTTTAAAATTTAGATCAATTTTTTTTTTGCCAAATTTTGACCATTTTAACGATGTAACCCCTTATCATAATTTTACAAAATTAACAAAATTTTTTTTTTCTTCGACACGTTTAGAAAGACTTGCCTGTTAATGCTGATTAAGAATATACATACACTCAACCGCATATCTCTGCGTACACCCCATAAAAATTTCAAATTCAAACTTCA
>JAEIIJ010010369.1:0-18560 GCA_018904815.1 Drosophila ogumai | reverse complement strand
TTTTTATATATCAAATAAATAATTTTTAATGTAATCTTTATATACTACTCTCCGTAGTATAACCTTGTTTAACACATTTTTATCTCTTAAAGAGTATCTTAAATACATTTACCTTTCTCTCTCTGCAATGTAAATTCGACCTGTGGTGCCTGTGTGTTGAAACTTAAGTTCGCTTTTTTCTGGCACCCCGAGAGCCTTGCATATTTATGTCTCCACCAAAGGATGGTAGGATCGGCATCCTCATCAAAATCGTATGGAGACCCTAACCCGACTCCATCTTGTGTATATGGCTGCGATGCATGCAAAGGGCGACAGGGCAAAGCAAAAAACTTGATTGATTGGCCTGCCAGCGGCGACAGTTGGGGTATTTCAGGGTTAAGGGGGACAGAGCCACAAAAAAAGAGAATGCAAAACTTGGCTGGAACAGTAGAAAATGGCGGCTGAGAAAAACAAAAAACCAACTTAAGCATGGGACTTACCGGGCCCTCATATTCGCTTGTAACCAGTATCATCGAACTGCACTTGGACTTTGCCTTCGCCCAAGTCGCTCCGTGTTCTAGCACATGTAATATATTCGTATCGATTCTTAATTTTTCTACGGGAAATCGTCGCTGCATTTCCAGGAATTTCAATATTTGTTATTTATATCAGCGAAGAGGGA
Source organism: Drosophila ogumai (assembly GCA_018904815.1). Taxonomy (NCBI): domain Eukaryota; kingdom Metazoa; phylum Arthropoda; class Insecta; order Diptera; family Drosophilidae; genus Drosophila; species Drosophila ogumai. The sequence goes on along the minus strand of JAEIIJ010010369.1, from coordinate 17,899 downwards.
AAGAGTGGAGATAAGCGGTCGCGTCACCTGTGTGAAAGGTGCTCGGCGCAAATATCATAAACAAATATAGGGGAATAAATAAGAAAGAACGAGCAGTCGAAATTTGTTTATACATCGATAGGAATTACACTCGCTGCGTCTCGTTCTGTTCCGGAAATTTATTAATTGCTTGTTACCCCTGCCCTCCTGCCTCCCCCTGCGATCCAATTTGAATTGAATTACGCACCCGATTATTGTGTGCATTATCAGTCCCGAAGACCTGATAGTCCCCGTGTATTTATTTAGGCCATGACAGGTCTTTGGTCTGTCCACCTCACTTCTTGATATATTTTTAATGAAATCATGTTCTTCAGCTATCGCCTATAATCGGTCATTCCTGGTTGTATCTGTATCGGTAGGGTTTCTACCAATATAAGTCTATGCTCTGTGCATGAAATTTAAATTCTTTTAAAATTGTCTGACGCTTTGAGATAAGAAATTCTTTGCACTTCAAGACCCAGACTGGTTTTTTGACTTTGCACGATGGTGTGAGCGTATATAACTGAATATTCCTAGGGTTGTTTTCTATTTTGCTTATCGTTTTTGGATTTTTATTTATGGGAAATTATTCATCGTAGATAGAGTATTGCAAGTGAAGGTCGTTAGAGAATGGCTTAACAACTTGAAGGAACAATTCTAAATCAATTTTAAGAATTTTCCTTATAATTTATTTAGCTGCCACATTATTATTTCTTTATACAAAGAAATTTATCTAATTTAATTAATCTAAATTACTCTTTTCTTGTCGCTTTTCCATCACTTTATTATTTAAATTTTATTTTATTTTAGATCAACTCCTGGTCTCCCAAATTATATCTCCTAATTACTTTTATTTAATTTATCTTTTAAAATTCCTTAAATACACCTATTTTAAGCTTTTCTTTTTCCAACTACTTTTTGATTGCATTAATTTATTTATCTGCACCCACGCACACTTATTGTCGGATATACAATTTTATTTAAATGACCCTCATAACAATTATGCATTCAATTGAGGGCCGAGCCAAGTATCCGCAGCCAATTAATTAATTTAAGCGCTGATCAGCCCACGTCCATTGAGTGGTTTGTTTTTTTGTTTCTCTATTTTTTTTTACATAAAACAAAATGCAATGAGAATTTATGGCCCCTGAGAAATGAGTCGAAGGAAAATTTGTCAAAGCAAATCGATGGCCTCTAGGCGTCCCCTCTTCGATCGCTCCATTTCTCAGGCCCGGGCCCAAATGGTTAATTGTAACTGACGCCCAGATGTGAACTACCAAAGGAGGTCCCACCGTCCAGTGACATTTTTTCCTGGGGTGTGGAGTCCGCGGCGGGGTTGACTCGAAATCGATACGGAACACAAGTCGGCTGTTGTTTTGCTAATTATTCAATTGAAGAACGTTTAATTTATTTCAATATAATCGAATTGAAAGATCGCCGCGAACAAGCTCAGCCAGATGGTGATGAGGCGGAGCAGGAGGGATAGCAACCAGAGGAGGATATAGAGTCAGGAAAGGAGTTAAGCTGGCGGGGAACACAGAAGGCCAGAGCTTGGCTCCCACGGAAGTCAAGCAAATTAATTTAAAGGTTTAATTGGTGAAATTAAGAGGCGGAGAGGGGAAAGTTAAAGGAGTAGACAAAGGGGTTTTGTTTTAGGAAATTATTTAAATTTAGAGATAAATTTCTAGTAATAAAATATGGTTTTAGATAAAAATCAATAAACTTTTTTTTTTTAATCTTTAGTTTGCACATTTCAAGAAAGTCTGGTAATATTTGTTAGATTTATATATAAAATATTTATAAAATCCTCTATTGCGATCCCCCTTTTCCATGTCTCTGTCTCTGGCGCCTCAATGATTGTCGCCCTTACACAGACAGCAAAGACGCCGCCCACTTGAAAGACTTGAAAGCGGAATTTAAATTTCATTAAAACCAAGCGGAAAATGTAATTGCAAAAACTGGAGTTGAGTTTAATTAAATTTTCATCGATTTTGATGGGAAACAATTGTGCAACTTGGTTATAAAATTAGAGAGTGAGAGGTCACAACTGAATTAAATCGTAGATTAACTTTTGTTAATATGGAAACAAAAACATGTTAAACAAGCCACCTTATGTCAAAGCAAAATGGCCATAAGGTTAGGCTCTCCGTATGGCGAATGGCAAGCGATTAACGAATCATTTTAATGAGCAACAACATTACGCATAAATTAATGACTACCCTGCCCCGCTCCCATTCGCTATGACAATGAAAGCCGAAGTCAAATCGTAAACGCTTTTCGTTATTAATACGTTATTGGTCGGTCACTTGATATGCACTTGATACTATGTATCACTAATGTATTTACGATCGCCACAAATGTGTCAGTGGCAATGAGGCAAAAGCCGTAACACGGCCACACAACATGACACAAAAATTTAATAACAGAAACGATTTCATTGTATCTTGAGTGTCTCTCCCTGGCCTCCCCGCCCCACACTCCGCGATATCTGTTTGAGGTGAAGTCATTAAATTTACAATAATGCGCACAATAACTAAAAGCGTATTAAAAGCCAAACGGGAGAGGGGGTAAAAATAGACTAAAGCTGGCCCAGACGATATCGTCGTCGTCGAAAACAGAACGATAATTGAAATGGAAAAGATGTCACCTCTGGTGGGGCGATGATAACACAAGAACAGAGATATTTTCAATAGAATTTGGGTGTTGGAGATGGGAGAAGATGAACGTTTTTTTTTTTTAATCTCAATTTAATTTTGTAATTTTTAAAGGGATTTAATAAAGCCCTGTGGGGTTTCTTAAAATATTTCCCAGTTCTTACTAAAAAGTATCGTTTAAAATATTTATACAAAACTCATACACTCTCACCTCTAATAAAAACGCCCCCATCTCCCCGATAAGCATTGTGCAACTCTACCATAATTATTTCCTTTAAATTCAATTACTTCGTACAACACTTTTTTGAGGGGAAATGATTTGATTTTGTGAAAATTAGAATTGTTAAAATTGTAGGTAAACAAAGATTGGTAAATGCCAGGCAGCGATCAAGAAACATAAATTCATTAATAACAAGCAAGTCACTTATTTCTTTGTTGAGGTTTATCAGTAAATTAAACGGTGATAAACCGAGTTGGAATGCCGTTAATTTGTTAAAGGCTTCTTACGCATGTTAATTCTGGCTAATCAGGAAAAACAAAAAAGACTGGAGCCCAACGAAAAGTACAAAAAATCATTTCCGATACGTGATCATCGCATATTTATCGCTAGCATCTGCCAGCATCTACCCGAGCTCTGGTCTAGGCCATTAACAGGCCAAAAACTTGGCCCGTAATGAGGCCAGAGATAGCAGAGATACAAGATCTGGTCGGGAGTGGGAGTGGAAGTGCAGGAGCGATCCCAGATGGGCCATCTGATATGGAAAGCACTCAAAACTGAACTGCACTTGCGCCCCGTCTATGCAGAGCAGGATCCAGATCCTATGGTTGCCTCTCCCGAGACTCATCCACATCCTCATCTCGGCGGAGCTTCTCTCCATCGGATCAGAGATCACTATCTGGTGGAGTACGCGAAACGCGTGCACGAGCTGTCAAATGGCTTAAACTCGTACCAAGACTTTTTCACCATCGTGCACTCATTATGATTATGACTCGCTTCATTGTCTTCTTTTTGGATTTTTTGTGTGCTTTTCTCAGGTGTAAAAAGTAGTGCAAGGAATGCAGTTCTTCAGGTGGAGCATAAATTTGTTTAAGGAGGTAAAAAATATAAAAATAATCTTATAAAAAGAATAAAAAGTTATTTAATATTTACAAAAGCGGAGGTTGTAGAACAGAATAGAATTTAAACCCAAAAATAACTCCCAAGATTTCCAGCATATATATATCCCAACAAGGAATCCCTTTTAGCAGAGCCAATGAAAATAACTTTTAGTTAATTATCCCGAATAATTCACTGCATATCTCTGATAATTTTCATAAATTCTATGGCAATCGTCTAGTATTTTGAGCCGACAACTAATTGGCCCGGTCCTGCCATCCTCTCGCCCTCTCAGTCCCCCATCCAATTAATAAGGATTCTTACCTGAAGCCGAACCTGAACCACAACCAGAACCTCAGCCGAAAAGCGAAGAAGGCGCAGACAAAGTACGAGTATAAAAATGCTTTACAAGTACACAAAAGTGTCATTCCATCACTCACTTAAAGTATTCATCCATTAATTGCCCGAAAGCCATTGCTCCATGGGGTGGGAGGGGGAGCGGGGTAGCAGAGAACGAGGCTGAGGACGAAGACATGTCGATGTCGCCACCAACTGACGCCAGACGGAACGAGGTTCGAGTCGGTCCCACTTTCAAGTTCGAGGCGGCAGCCATAATGCAAAGAGGAGCTGAGCGAGCTCCAAAGGCAATTACCATGAGTTGGAGCTGCAAGTTGCCGGAATGGAGCTGGCGATGGACCAGAGCCTGGACTTTGAGACAGAGCAGAGCAGAGCTGGAGATTTAAATCAGACTTGTGACTGCTTTTTGTGACAGTGCCACCTGATGGGGATGGGAGCGTGACTTAGGGAGGCTTGGGAGAAGTCAATGGAAATATTAAAAACACTTTAATATAATTTGTACAAGATTTTTTTACTGGTGTACATTTATATTAATATATTTTTATAGATTTTTACAGGTGTTTTTTCTGTTATATAAATACTTAGACACTGAAAACCATTATTTATAAATCTACCAAAATTATATTATATCAACAGACACTGCATAAGTATACAAATTATTCATTAATTTTGTTTTCTCTACTCTCCAAGCTATTTAATTAACAATTTAGCATTTCTTGGCTTAAATGTTTATAAACAAACATAAAATGCCAAAATATCGATATAAACGATATCCTTATCACGATGTCCTCCCTAATCTGGACACTTGACGACCAGCCACTTTGACATCTCGACTGGACTTGGGCTGGGATCGTCTCTCTCCCTTTATCCCTCGACCGACTGGTGATATTCAAAGTAATTGCTTGAAAAATGCAATAAAAATGTACAAACAACAAGAAGCTGGCTACAAAAACAAAAAAAAAAAACAGAAAGAGTGAAGTGAAGTGAAGTGAAGGAAGGCCGAAAGAAGGAAGATGGTGGAATCTGGCTGGGAACGCCTGAGTATGTGAAAAAGTACAATTGTTATGGTGGCATAAAACTCTATATAAGTGGACGCCGGACCATTGGACACTGGAGAGCCACAGTGGCAAGATGCCGACCGACCGATGACGATCCCCATAAGACGACAGCTGAAGGCTTTGACAGGGTCCAACTCTGGACGAGGAAGGGAACTTCAGGACATCGGGGCAAATGGCGCGCAGTGATTGGATGCATATCAAAGTAGACAGCGCGGAACAATGAAAGGCGGCATTCATGGATGGAGACGGAGATGGAGTCCTCCTCTTCTCAACTCCTTCTGATTTCTCCCGGATCCTCTCCTATTCCTCTCAGCACTGAGTTAACCCTATCCATCGTCCGAGCCCGAGCCATGTTTATTTGGGTAACGCCTCTGGCTGTCGCTGATGAATGTGGCTGCTGTGATTCGTCCACAAAGCAAGGAAAGCTGTGATATAAGTAGTGAAGTAAGTGTCTTACTTTTCATTTTGTTATTGTTAATATTCAAAATAGAAACCGAATATTCAAACTTATACTTATTATTTAATTTTTATATAAATACAAGACCCAATCGTTTTATGTTCTTGACCCCAAAGCTGACACTTGATATAGATCTCTTTGTGAGTTCACACCTGAGGCTATTCCCAAATGCTATATCCATTTCATTATCCATTATAGTCGATTATGAAATGTGTCAAACGATTAGCGCTTGAACTTGTGACCTGTAACAAAAGGATTCGCAGCTAGCAAGAGTCAACCGAAGGGTCAACTAAACTAGACTCAGACGGTTTACATAACCCAGGACCCATGCCAAATCGGCTGCAGTCAATGAACCCCAAGGATTGGTTATCCAAAAGCCGAGCCACAAAGATATATACAACGATACACAGAGACAGATACAGCGCAAGTGCTAAATACTCGTACTTGCCGTTTTATGAGCCACCGGAAAAAAAGTGAAAACTGACTGCAAAAAAACAATAACAACAAAAAACAGCAAACACAATACAATTGGATACAGTCGACGGCCAAGACAAGACGCAGGAGTCAAGGACATGCCACAAATCCAGCCGGAGAAGGTCAATGGAAGAAGCAGCCGCAGTGCAAGTGAAAAATTCGCGAGGGAAAAAAAAACGAAAAATAATCAAGTTTTGCAGTGAAAGTGAGTTAAAAAAGAAGTTGGTGGCCCTAAGGGGGCGAGGCAAACGATGGTGGGGGGGGGGTCAAAGGTCACTGAAAAAAGGGGTGGCACGTTATCGAAGTTCGAGCTTGTTTCGGTAAAATATCTTTCGGTTTTCAGTGTCTTTCTTAAGGCCTAAACCAACGTGCCGGCGGCTTTTTGGAAATCAATTTGTGGTAAGAAAAGGGTTAATACTTCTTAGCTTAGCGCATTTTTATACCCTTGCAGGGTATTCTAATTTGAGTCAAAAGCTTTTAATCATTTCCCAGCCTAGATATCCTTGATCAGCATCAAAAACCGAGTTGATCTAGATTTGTTCAGGAGAAAATATTTTGTTAAACAATTTTCCGAATTTTAGAAGGGGTTACATCGTTAAAATTGTCCAAAATTTACAACAATTTAAAATTTTAAAAGGCGAGTATTTAAGTGTCTTTAAAGCCCATACAGCCAGTGATTGCTGAATATCATAAGGATTCCGATACGCCATTAAAATCGTAACTTATTTTTATGAAAATATTTAATATTTCATAATAAATTTTATATTTTTTATTGACTATAAATTCGACTATCAAATACAATTGCAAATATACAAACTGCAGGTTACCGAAGATAGCTAGCTTTCTTGTTTATTATAATATTAGTAAAGGAAGTACTTGAACCTCTAATAAATATTTATTTAACACTAGTAAATAAAGATTATATTCATCATATTTACTTTAAATTAAAGCAAGTATTCTACCTATAACAGAAATCAATAAACTAGATTTTCGTCTGTTTTCCTCTAAAGCTAAACTAATGCCTCCTCCAATTTTAATTAATCCAACTCCGATCAACTTAATCCAAAAACGCATTCTAATCAAAAATATTAGGTGCGTGTCTAGTGAAAGAGCATGAATGAATGAGTAAGAATATAAAAAATACAATAAAATTAAAAAAAAGGCACAAAAAAGATACTGCACACACGCAAAGGAGTTTGAGGAGTTTTTTTGCTTTTTTCAGTTGGGGGAGGAAAAAGAGTTTTCGCGTCTTGAAGGCGACGGTCGCGCGCATGACTCGTAAATAAAATTGTAGCCACAAGCAAAGCCTGAACTGATCGTAGCCAAAAGATACACTGAAAAATGCATATATCTGTTAGGAAAAATGTAATAAAAATATATGACTTAAATAATGAATAATGAATAATATATAACGAATAATAAATATTTATATAGATTTTACACTTATTTTCATTACAGATATAATCTCGTAAATATAATATATTTATGAAAAACTTTATGAAATTAATATTAAAAATATTCCTTTTCTCAATTTGGTTTACTTTAATTTTTCACGGTGAAACTCTTAATCTAAGAAGCCTGAACCCAAGCAAGCGGAAGCCAACGAAGATCGGACCGCACAGCAGCCGGCGGATTGGCCAAGGTTAGGATCTCTCAGCCTCGTCTTGGTCCACAGTAAATTGTTGGACTCCGTTCGGGCTGTTTTTTTTGGGCCTTATCAGATCTCTGGGAGGCTGCCTTGGAAAGAGGTCCACCAGATGGGCTGTGGCAAGTGCTCCCGATCCAAGGGGAGGGCAACAGAGGACACAGGCTGTTCTGGATCTCGGTGTGTGGGAGCTGCTAGGGAGCCATTTACACGTGTGCAACCTCTTCTGTGCGTGTTCCTTAATATTTAAAAATCGCACAAAAAGTTAATTGCGAAAAATTTTCGTTTGGCTCGGTTTCCCTTTTTCCCCGTTGCGTGTGCAATGGATAAATGATAGTGATAAGAACGTTGGGCAAATGGAAACTGTTCAGAGGGTTAAGCGAACTTAAGCTTGCTACAATTTTTAAATACTAAAAATCTCTTTAAGACTTTCTTAACTTATAAATAAAATAAAAACAATAGAATTTTGAGCCCAACTAAAATCATTTAGATGAAAACTAATCTCAAACTATTGATAGCGCTGGCATTGCATTATGTCTGCCTTTTTTATTGCTCTGCTTTGGCTAAACCACATGGCCCTAAAGAAGCTCTACAAAAAAAAAAAAAACGATAACAAGACAACAAAAACCCAGTAAATATAAAAATAAATAAACTAAAGTGAAGTGAACTTAAAGGAAAGACCTGGCAGAGCACTGTGGACGGAGAATGGAGGGCAGGAGGACCTACTCCCTCCGGCGGTGGTTACTGCCACACCGTGGATAGTGGTAAGTGCCGGGCTAAATGGCTTCCCCATTAAGGCTCATTTGAAATCAGACACGTCCGATTAAAATCTCATTTCTCACCTTGTGGTCCGTTTCGACTGCAGCTCAAATTGGAGTTGGGCTCAAGCTCAAGCCGAAGCTAAGCCTGGAAGTCAGCGACTACCATTTCGAGGTAGGTGCACTACCAAAAACGTTTTTATTTAAAAACAAAATGTTAAAAACAAAAAAATATAACTTTTGCAAGTAAAACAATATTTTAAAGAGATTGTCTTTATATTTCAATAAATAAATACACTTTTTGTAGAGAAATATATTTTTTAAGTTTAATTTCATTCAAAAATATCTAGACTAGTTTTTCTACATTTTCCCAGCAAATCTCTAATAGTTACTTAATTTTTCCAAGTGCTCTTTTGGCAGACTTACAGTCAGTGGAATAGGGAAAGGTAGAGACAAAAACAGCTGCAGAAAAATCATATTTAGCCGGGTAAGCAAAGGCAACACCACTTTAACTTTAAGTTCCAGCTCGGCTACGAAGGTGGCCCCGACAGCAGCCACTGCCATTGATAGGCTGGGATAGAGAGAGACGACGACGGGTCCAAGGTATTTCCCAAACATCCCGAAGGCAGTCACTATTTCACGCCTTTTTGCCACTTATTAAAATAGGCAAAATGTCTATTAGCCCTCCTCGGTGCTTACGGGCCACAAACCAGACTCAACTTTATGTGGGTGGCTGGAAAAAAAAAAATAGTGGAACAGGGACTGGTAACGTGTCATGATGCCAGCTTCGATTCTCATAATCACATTCTGGCCCTGACTCTCTGGGTGACTCTCTGGGTGACTTGCCTCGCAGATGGCGATCATTGTGAGCTGGATTTCTATATCTCTGATGAGATATCAAGGACGAGAGGGAGTTTGGATGTAAAAGATCAGTTTTGGGCTAAGGTTAGTTAGGAGAAGAGTTTGCAAATAATGGAAAATTAGGAAGATTTAAGAATGATTATTCTCATCTAAATGTTTTTTATAAGTATAAATAATGTATAACAAAAATAACTAATATCAAGGAGTAAGATTCGTATTTATTTTGACAGTCTGCTGATTACTGCTACCCCTAAATAATATTTATTTAGTAAATTAAGATAAGGAACCTAAGTAATTAACACTTAAATTCCCCTCATTAAGTTACATAATCTTTTTGAAATGAAATCCAATTGTAGTTGGTCCCTATCTCCACCTTAATTCCCACTCCTTTGAACCATTAAAAAACCTTAATAATTTGCCTTAACTTGTGCATCGCGATAAGCACGCAAAATCCACTCCACACACACACAATCGACACCTCAGCCTTTTTTTCGTCTTTGGCCAAAAGGAGTTTTTGGCCAGAGCCAAGCCACCCATATTCCGCAATGAATCGGATCGGCCGTGTTGTCCCCTTTGGGCTATTTAAGCAAATGATCAGCGGGCACAAGACTGCCAAGCTGCCGACACGCAACGACGAGGAGGATGACCACTCCCTTCCCGCAAGTCCTCCAGCCAAGTGTGAATTGTTTCGTGCCCAGAGCTAAGTTGGCCAGATAAGTTGCAGGTAAGACCAAACAAAAAATAAACCTTAGCTCGCAGACTAATGTATTCCCTTAAATAATATTAAGCACTTAAACTAAACAACTAAAAAGTCAGTTCAAATTTTAATAGTATGTGTTTACCTTTGTACAAAATTAAAGCCATTTTTATGTTAGTAAATTTTTTGTTAATGAAATGTGTTTTACCTTAAAACCACTAAAAAAAAAAGTAGTGTACCTTTAAGCCAAATTTAGGAACTACTATATGAATATTAATTTTCATAAATACAGAAAACTTGTTTATATTTTTCATACTCCATATAATTATATTTATATATTTTCCAAATTGTTTTATACCCTTTAGTGAGGGTATAAAGATTTGCTAAAACTTGCAGCTGCTTCGGTGCAGGCTTTTTGCATATGAAGCTGAGAAACTGAGGGACCGAGGGAAACTGGCGAATTCTCTTGTGGTCCCTGGGCTGGCGTGCAAATTCTTGACGTTTTTTCCCACATTAAGTGCATTGTTTCGGGGGCTACCGGGCTTGAATGTGGATCGCCTGCCTCTGAGCTGAGCTTCTTAGGGCAGCTGCGAGATCTGGCTCCATGCAAAACAGCTTGTTAAGCACTTGTGCCTCCTCCAACAAAATAAAAACAAAGAAACAAAAAAAAACAAAAGGCAAGGCAGCATTGTGTGTGCCCGACTTTTGGCTTGTGGACCTCTTTAAAGGGGGCCTGGTTCTTTAGTTCTTGGGGCTTATTAACCAAAGCGGGGGAAAAAAAGAGTCAAGAGAATGGGCTTATAAAAGAAAAAAGGTAGCAATTTCCGCGCTTAACCCGATCACGCATTATTATCATAATCAGTTTGGACAAGGCGGAGTTGCACTCGCGGGCCATCATTATCATTATCGCTATCAAACTATCACACGAAGGAGATTTTTAAGCAGAGATAGGTTAACTTTAGATTGGGGGAATGAACTTTAGAGTTGAAGAAAAAATATATATTTTCATAATAGAAAGGCCTAAATATACATAACAAGCCGTTACTTTTTAATATAACAAGTGTTTAAAAAAGTATTTAAAATACTCCTATAATATAAAAACCAAATGAAATAGGGTAGAAATCACACATTTTCATGCACATGTGAACTTTTTCAAAAGTTTTCCATTCAAGTACCTCAATTTCGTGTTCTCAAGAAATAGGGATAATTTTTTGTTATTAAATTTATCCTCACATATCCCCGATATGTATGTATATATATTTTAAGTTGCCTTGCCAACCTAAAACACGAAAAGCACATTACTCATACGCCCTGTGGCGGCCTTCTGTTCAACGAAATGAAATTTCTTTCTCATATTCCATGTAAAGAAACGAGAAGCAACTACAAAATGAACTCGAGCACACACACTTCACTTGAGAATTCAATAATAAAAAAAATTCCAAGAAATTGATCAAAATTGAAAATAGCCAATCGCTTTGACCTCCTCCCGAGTTTCCCCCCTCTCCATCGTAAACAAATAACGAAAAGTTTTTGCTGCTGGTTCGGGCTCATAAATATTTAAAAATTAATTTCCCAATATGTGCAGAGAGCGATGTGTGTATATGTGTGTGTACGCTGGCCTGTAAGCAATTTTTCAATTTCATACTTAATTTTATGGCATAAATGCCAAAGTTTTATATACTATATAGACATACCATATAGGCGAGCAGTGAGGCGAGCCAAGAAAGAGAGGAAATATTTGGCTTACATAAGCTGCCGTCATATTTCATAGTTCCATATGTGCCTCGGTGTAGGTAGAGGGGCGCTCGAAGGTGCAAAACCTGGGAGCCAACGTAATTATATACGACCTCCCACTCCAGGCCAAGGGAAACGCCTTTTATATTCTAAAAACTTGCACACATGCATGGCTCCAAGGATTGCAAATGTATGTGAACAAATGTGGTCAGAATAGTAGTATTATTGCTTAGGAAAAATATGTTTGTTATATTTATAAATAAGTTTAAGAAAAAGATTCTGACAATAATTCTTTGGAAGGCATTGTGGCTATATAGTTATTATTACTTAGTATTAACTAACTTATTAAAAAAATATTATTATACAATATATATTATTATATAAATAATTTCTTCCCTAAATTATTAATATCGAATTATTTTCAACGCCCTTGAACGTAATAGACTGTAAAAAGGGATGAGAGACTGGGTGGCAATGCTGAAAAAGCACCCGAGGTTGGCACCCAAGAAATACCTTTCATATGTAGCACTTTGCTCCACAGTTATCGTATTTTATGTGCCAGTGCTTCGTTGTCCTGGTCCTTGGTCCTTTTTTTCGGTGGCTGCCATGCTCCTTCTTTGCCCCTTCCCTCTCCTTATTCCCATTCTGGCCACCCTTTTCCGCCCCAGGTCATGTAGTTTTGCAACATTTTCTGCACATTTGTGCAGTTTTTCATGTTCCATGCTCTCATGTGCACCAGCCAGGATATGAAAATTTTCCAAGCGCAATGAACGAGTCCTGCAGAGTGCCCTGCATCTGTGTGCGAGGAATGAGGGGTGCTCAAGGGGGCGAGGTCGAGTGTCTGGGCGAGGGAGAGAGACAGACTGAGTGCATCTGTGTGCGCATTCAAGTTGGGAAAATTGTGCACTTACATTATCATAATGGAAATGCTTTTGACTTGAGTGACCAGGGTTGCCGAGTAGAAAAATAAGTCAAACTTTTAGAGGGAAAGGAAAATTAAGAGAAGTTTTAAAAAAAATGTTTCATTATTGGCCGATTGAAAAATATTCTTTGAAAATTTTTAAATATAATAAGACACCTAGTCTTACAGTTTTCAAGAAAATCATTACATTTCTGAATCCATATTAATAGATCTAAAAGATGTGGTGTTTTAACTCCTCGGATTATTTTCAATTTTATATTAAGTATCTGGATTAAAAGTAATACAATTTTGCAACCTATTATAAATTTAAGTTAATATTAAAAATTCCAGAAAGTATATATTTAAGTAAGAAAACTCTTTAGAATGAAGGTTGGCAACCCTGTTTTTAGCACCTCTATCCTGCAACTCTGTACGTAAATGCGAGCGAAGCCAACTGTGCCATGCATCCCTCTTCCTTTTCCTCTTTCCAATCCCCAGATATACATATATATATCTATATATTTTTGTATATATATCACCGCACACCGCCAGCTCCTCCCGACTGTATTGAAGCCCTAGGCAGCCATTGTATTCTGATTGTGCGCCTTACGGCCCAGGACTCCTCCAGGACATCCAAGTAGTAGAGCGTGTGTGTGCGAGCATGGAGAGATGGAAAAATATTATTTTTCATAAATTTTAAAATATACCAGAGCGAGAGAGAAAGACCACGCGAGTGGCGTGTCTGTGTGTGTGAGCTTCTTTTGTCCTGCTCCAGCTCCTGCTCCTGCTGTGTATAACGGTAAATGGCAGCCGTACACCCAAGGATATATATGTATGTGGAGGGACTATATACCCGTCGAAGGCAAAGTAGAGGAAAATGTATGCAACATTTTACAATGCAAAAGCCATTTACTCGGGAAACTCATGGCAAAAAGAAAAGCCAAAGGGAGATGGAAAATGGCGCGAGAGAAAGAGAAGCCAGGAGCGAGCGCTGTATATGAAAAATGAAAAGTCACAACGGTAAAACGGAAAATGAGAAAAGCCTTAGGAATATTTCTCCTCTTTTGTTTGCCCCGCTCTATATACATATTTCCAGCATACTATACTATATATACACACTATATGTATATTCCCACCCACGAAAATACTTGTATATTATGGGAAACTTTCAACTTTTATGTCGCCTCTGTGGGTAATGTAAATAAAAAGAGACAGGAAATGTTTGTGATACGCCAGAACACAAAAAAAGGAAAAGTGCAAAATTCTAAAAAGTTTCCATGGCATCCAGAGGGGAGTCCAGAGAGTGGATGATATGGCAGGAACCATAACTTAGGCAGCCGTCAGCTTAGCTTTGTTGGTTGGCCCTTCGGTCTATGCTTCTTAGGTGCTCGCCCTTCAATATGAAAAATTAGGGTGGAAAGGGCGACATTTTCAAGTTTTATGGGGCGTATACGTAATTTTTTTGGGGTATAAAATGGGATGGGTTTTTTAAGGGGGGTTGGATATTTTCTCTATAGCGTGGGCGTTACGCTCTGCATATAGGCAAATGATAAGAAAAAAAGTTAAATAACTGGTATATATTGGTATCTCTTTCATGTCACTCTTTTTTTTGGAAGAAAACAACTTGTGGTGGGTGATTTTTATATTTTAAAAGCTAAGAGAAGAAAAAGGTTGGCAAAAATATATTTTCTGCATAGAAATTTAAACTATTTGATTTAAAAATTAATTTTAAGGAAAATGTCAACTTAAATTGAGAAATAACTTTAATTACAAACTTATTGTGGTGAAATTAATTAAAATTTGTCAATTTATGGCAATTAATGCTATTTAATTTGATTTTAATATTAAATTATTATCAAAATCCATTGTCTAATTCTTAAATCTGACATTGGATTGATTTGATTAAATATATTGATATATAAATCATAACGATTAATAAAAAGTTCAGCTTAAAGTTAAAATTCTTGACACTTTTAATGTATTCAAACTTAAATTAGTTAGAACTAAATATTTTTATGGAAATCAATACAAAAAAACCAAATTAAAAAAATTAATTTTATATTACATTAAAAAAGAAGTAAAATAATAATAATGAAATTATAATAATTGTGCTCATTCTTGGTAGTTTTAATTTCTTAGCAAACTAAATCCTCTACTAACAATCTATTAACCACAACTATCGTCAGTTTACCCAGTAGTGTTACCCATAAATAGCTACACGGTCACGCTTTTCAAGGACCTATCACAAAGACCAGCGCTTAATCGATTAATTTGGATTTAGGCAAAAATAGCCAAAATAAGCGCCATCTTAAATACAAAACAAAAGGGAAAATGGGGAAACGGGAAAAGGAAATAACGGAGATAGAAGACCAACAACAACCACAGGCAGACACTGGCAGACAAGTGAATAGAAGTGACAAACCAAAAATAAAGGCGGCTACAACAACAGCAGCAACAAGGAAGCGAATCTCCTTGGCGCTAATCAATGAAATTAAAGTTGCGGCGAAATAACTTTAAGGGATTTGCCACAAAAAAAAGCGGGAAGGGATGCCACATATGTACACACATGTACACACACTACTCTGAGCGAGACGCTGCCAACTTTAATGAACGGAAATTAGCAGTCGCTTTTTCTGACGGCAAAGTCAAAAGGTAAAAGCCCCTCTTTGCTTTTTGTACTTCTTTTCTTGGCAGCATCTTTATGCCGCGGCGAATTCGCCTACAAAGCGTTGTAAGAGCGCCAGCGGCGAAGAGAGCGAGCATGCGCCACGGAGAACGCCAAAGCTCCAAAACGATTGGCTGCCGGCTGCGCTTTCGCGTGTGTTTGTGGGCGAGAGAACCTGTGAATATTTCCCCAACTTGGATTCTACCTCCACTTTTCTGCCTCTCTTGCTTGTTCGCTTTTTCCTCTCTCTCTCTGCCTCTGTCTCTGTCTCTCTCTCTGTTCAGGCATAAACAAACCATTTTGAATAAAATCAACAGCAACAACCACATTGTTGCAACGCTGTGGAACCCAAGTTGGCCGAAGATGCTGATTTTACACTCAAAAAGTAGTTGGTAATAGTAAATAGTATATAGAATAATTTTTAAATAATACAGATAATAAAGAAATATGATAATGATTATCTTTATTTATTAAATTATTTCATTAAATATTGGTACCACCAGCTTTATACAGCAGTAACTTAGACTTTAATTAACACCGATTTTCCAAGAATAATTTTTTTTAATCAATTCCCCTCAGTGTATAGTTGACTTGTCTATAATTCCGTTTCTTCTTCCCCCGCTCAGCTAGTAGCGATGCTCTTCTTCTTCTTTTTCTGGCCGTTTTGGCCTGGTCAAGTTGCATTCAATTGCAGTTTTTCAGTTGCAGCTCCGTTGGCCGTTTGTCGGTTGTCGTCCTCGCGACTCTTTCTCTACTCTTTTTTTTTTGCATTTGTAAATTCAGCAATCTGTGTGTGTGAGCTACAAGAACAACAACAATAATCAAAGGACGCCTCTTGTAATTATTTTAATTTATGCGCTTATCGCTTTTTGCCATTTGCCGCTGTTTTGTGGCCGCTTCATCGGTTTTTGCTGCATTTTCTGTATGTTGTCCTTTTGAGTGTGTATTTTTGCTTTTGTTTTTGCCTTGACATTCGCATTTTGACAGCGCAGCGAATAATTCTCTGTTCTGCTGCCATCATTGCAATGTTCGGAGTTTTTTCTTTCCTATTTCTTGTGGGAGGTGTCATAGGGGGCGTATACGTAATGCGTGAAGTGCCGTGATTTTTGACATGGGCGAATAGGCCGTCGGTATTTCATAAGTTTTTAAACTTTTTTGGTACTTTAAAATACCCTTTTAATTAAGAAATACTTTTTAATAAATTAGTGTTCCTGTGTTTATGTTTAACATTTAACAAATAAAGAATTCTTAAAAAATACCAATAAAGACTTGAAATTAAAATAAACTGATAAAACAATCATAGCGTGTGACCAAATTTATATTTAAATATATTTTAAAATATTTTATTATTATTTTTAATGGTTGAATCAATTAATATTCAACTTAAAACATTTACACATTTTAAAATAAACATATAAAATCTTAGCTAATATTAAAAATAAATAATAATATTTTTTAAATCGGTGTTTAAAGTTTATATTCCAAAAATTATTTAAAGAACTCTTAATTTTTAAATCCCGCTTAGGCCATGCGTATGTATACGCCTCGTTTTTCATCCAAAAGGGAAATGGAAAATTTTAATGCCGTTCAAAAACTACAAATCAACTTTGGAGCCCCCAGAAACCATTTCTTTTATTTTTCCTTTTCTTGCTTGAAGGCGCACAGCAGCGTTGGCAGTCAATACATACATAATTCCAAATCCGATAAGGGAATATATATATATATATATATATAGAGCTCTCTCGTACATATATCCCACCCACACAATACACGCTTTTGATTTTAAAACCTCGTGCAAAGAAACGTGCAAAAAAAAATACAAATAAAAAGCGGAGAGAGAATGGAGAATGAAAAACGAAGTCAAACGCCCCAAAAACACCCACACACCATATACATTCCCTCTTAAAAAAAAACACACCATAAACCCCCTCACACACACAATCGCAGGCTAACCAATACAACCACACCTTACTCGCTCGCCCCAAACATCTTGTATAAAAAAAACGTACTTTTTTGTATTCGCTTGACATTTTGTGGATACGTCGTCGGACGTCGTCGGAAGTCGTCGCGAACTTGGCTTCTTTCTGCTCTTTCTCATTTTTTTTATACTTTACTTTTTTTACTTTTTGCCCATATCTCCTTGCGCGTTTTTTTAAGTCAGTCGTTTGTCGGAAGTCAATCAAAAAGCGTGTCTCGGAGAATCGTTCCAATCCCAGAAGGCTCGCTCCGGAGATCACCGACTCAGTCCCATTCTCCCCCCAAAAAAACAGGGCCAGCAAGGGCGTGAAGCTGTCGCGATTCTCGTTGGCAATTACAATTTATAAAAGTGTGGCAAAATAAACAATTAAATTATGTGACAGAAACCAAAAGTAAACAAAAAAAAACAGCAACAAAAAAGAGGCAATAGAAAAAAGAAGTTAAGACCAACAAGGAGGTGCGCCATCATCCATTGCAAGTGAGTGTACACAGAAAACAACTAAAACTAATTAAGCTTAAATATATAGTTTATTCTATTATAAAATTA
>JAEIIJ010010361.1:0-53226 GCA_018904815.1 Drosophila ogumai | reverse complement strand
ATTTTCGCAAAAAAATCAAAGGGGTTACATCATGAAAATCGTCAAAATCTGAATAAAAATGAAAGTTAAAATAAGCAAAACTTAAGTATGCAGATTTGTTAACATTATAAAAACTAGCACAAAAACGCTTTCCGAAAGGAATTTACTGCATTTTTGGCATTGTTATGAGTTTTTAAAAACATCAATTGTTGATATTTTGACTTCTACTTTGCAAAAAAATATTATATAAAACTATAGAAAAATATTAAATGTAAATAAAGTATGCAGATTTGTTAACCGTAGAAAAACGAAAAAAACAACCATTTGCATTTTTGGCTGAGTTAGGAATGCTCTTTAAATTATCCATAATAATTTATATAAATATATCTACTACTCAATGGGAAAATTGTGTAATAATATCCAAATCCTTATTCCAAGATTTCCTTTCCAAAGAATTTCCGGAACATCCCCATCATGGCAGAACCTATCTGCATGCCGATTTGGCTGCCCATTGAGAGGCTCATCTCCATCTCCACTTCCCCCTGCCAGGCCCACAAACTGCCACTCCCAATCCGTTGGGCATGAGAATAACCTTTAGGAAGTGCCCAAAAACCAGGCGCCACCCTCTTAACCCACCGTCCGCCACGCAAAGAGTTCACTGTCCATTACATAAATATTTTATTTCAATAAAACGTGAGCAGTTTTTATGAATTTCATCGACATTTCATGCACTCTGGTGCACGAATTTTGCACTTTACTGTCGCTTAGTGGCATCGTTCGTGTTCGGTTAGTGTTATGCGAGCGGAGGGGGCTTAAAGGGTTAAGGGCAGCCAGCTGTATCTGTGTGTGTGTGTGTTAGCCCACGGGGCTCGGCCTGTCCACTGATGTATGAAACGTTTGATTGAATTGACAGCAGCGCCGGGCCAGGCACTGTGGGCCAATCGAGCGAACCTCCACGCACCACGATCCGCTCCTGGCCATAAAAAACAAGATGTCATAAATTTTCAACGCATTTCTGTTTGTTTTCCACGGAGCTTTCCCTGGCTGGTGGCCCGTGGCTCGTGGCTCGCTGCTCGTTTCCACGTTTGCTGCTGCGTGTGCATTTTGTGGCTGCTCTTCTTGCCCTTTTATGCACATTAAGTTAATTGAAAAACTCATAAGGCCCAATGAGCATCGCTTTCACCTGGCTGGCTGCCGGGCGAATTGAGCTAGTCACCTCTTAAGGTGGTTTTTCCCTACAAAAAAAAAAGCAAACATTAATCTCCGTTTGCCACTAAGGAAGGGAAAAATAGCATACAGCCCCCTGATTACCCCCCGCAAAAGAAAATAAACAAAAACTGGGGGAAAATTGAAAAAATTTTAATCTCTGTCGCGAGGCGGAAACACGCAGTTCTCGGATCTCGACTCTCATTCCGCCATGCTGACAGTCGCCTGTCGACGCACTTCGCTCGACTGCCCGCCGCCATTGATGTATAGCTAAGCGCCAGCTTTTTGGCCACTGCCAGGGGTTAAGGGGCGGTGCCCACGACCAAAGGACCAAGGACACGCCAGCGGGCGGCTAACAAGGCAACAGCACGAAACAAATTGAAATGAGGCGTACGAAACTGTCAACACTGGTCGGTCCCCCCGAAAAAGTAAATTTAATAGCCCCGCATATTTAAATCGTAAAAAAGCGATAGCAAGCGCCAAGCCAAACAAACTTTTTACAAATTAGCTCGAATTTATTTAAATTGTGTTGCCTACTCTTGGGCCAGAGTGAAAAAAGTGTGGCTGCAAAATGGCACATTATGCGGTTGTACTTCCCCGAATAAAGAAATGGGGCAACACAGCGGGGAGTACAGGGAAAATGAGGTTGGGTTTAAAGTTAGGAAGAGGCTGGAAAATGTGTCACAGAGACTGGGAAATTAATGATTTTAGATTTTATATTAGTTTGGTAAAAGTACAAGTTAATATTTTACAATAAAACGTATGTTAGTTGCCTGATGTATTCTAGAGTTTTTAAGGAATCATGGAACTACTCATATTTCTTTGATTTTTAATAATTTTTTCACGAAGAAGGAAGCACTTTTACTGTTGCTTATTTTAAAGTTGATTATCTTAACTATTTTTATTTATAAATAATAATATCCGGATAATAATGAAATATTCGGGTTGATTTTTAGATTTGAAAGAGGCAAATTATTAAAGCATTGAAACTGAATTTCAGAAATGTAAGCATAAGGAATTAAATATTTACTATAAACTGATGCTGGATGATTATCTATTTCCTAATTTCCATTAGAACTAAAATAAGATAATATAACTATAAAGTAACCTAACAAATTCCTATATTTTCTGCAGCATAGCTTTGCTTTTATTATTTTTAATTTTGTTTTAATAATTTCGTACACTCTTGGCCAAAGCATCTTTCCAACAATATCCATTTCCCTTCATATATATTCGTATGAGAACTTTGAGATAATCTTTGACGGGTTTCATTACAATTATGGCGTTGGCGTTTGCGTGGTTTTGGATACTTAAAAAAAAAAAAGAATCCGCATAAGCCGAAGCCAAATATGATTCGCATCTGCTGGAAAATGTTTGCCAAACGCGTTGAAATGTCGCGTTTTATGCGTTTGTTTTTGTGGCACTTTTCCGTGGCTCTCCGCCGAAAGGCAGATGAGGCAGCATTTTTATGGTGCACCACCCCCGCACACGCATAACGCCCACTAGCCCCCTCGGCCCCCGCCGGTGACAGGCAGCCTGAATCCTGCAGTTTTTTCGCACACTCGCGATAATTGCAGCCACAGAAGCGACACGAAAACTGTTGCAATGCAATTAGGAGCTGGCTGGAATTTATTTTTTTCACTGCTTTTTCTGTTGCTGCTGATGCCTGGCGCTTCCGTTTCTCGAAATGCGGAAGGACCCGCGCATTATCCTTATTAGTTTCGTGCTCCATTGCGCCAAACTTTTCATCGACACTGGCCATTACGCTTATGATTATCGTCTGGGGTAGGAAAAGCTGAAAAACCAAAAACCGAAATCGTTGCCACCGGCTGCTGACGGCCAAACAAACATTTGCTGACCATTCCAAGCGGAATCTCATTTCGAATTCTATCTAATAATTAACATGGCCGTAAAAAGCACACGCCTGCCCCTAACCACCGCTTCATTCATTATGTAAACTGTCTCGCTGGCATTTAAACTTTACAACAAAAAAAGGAGGAACAGAACGGAAACAAAAGCCAGCCGCTTTTATTTTTATTTCCAGGCCAAACAACCTGTCGCCAGGCGGAGGAGGGAAACGAAACTCATTTAAGCCAAACAAACATTTGTAGTCTTAATTTTCGTGGCTCATCATAAACTTGGTTACATTTCCAGCCTCCCCACGCCCCCAAAAGCAGAGACGCCCCCAATTCCCAGGACCGCCCCGTAATGGCCTACACTTTGTTGATGATTTTCATTAAATTCTTACGCCTTTTCTCCACATTGTTGTTGCTGGCGTCGTTGACGTTGTCCTTAAAGGCAGCACACACACACAGGCACACAGCCAGATTCAGATACACACGCACACACACTTTGCGGCAGGCAGCTTCATTTGCGTGCGTTAAAAATCCGACTCAACGTTTGCCTCTTAATGCACTGGGAAAAAATGTATGAGTTCTTTTTGAAATTAAATCAAAATTTTAATATTCTAATAACTTAACGTTTTTCAATTAAAATTTAAATGGAAAATCGTAATGGCGACTATAAAGAAATATTTTGTTATAGGGTAATTTTTTGGTCAAATTTAAGATTTTTAAATATTATAACTAAACCAAAAATGCACTAATTTGAAATCGGCAAGCTGTTCTATGCTTATTTTATTTGGGGTAATAAACCATGCATATAAAATAAGCCAATTTTAAGAATTTAAATTTTTGCGAATTTTTTAATATTTTAATGATATAACCCCTTATAAAATATTGAAAAAATTAAAAAAATTAAAATTCTCCCATTACTGGCTTAATCGACTCTGCTTTTAATGCTGATCAAGAATATATATGATTTATAGGGTCGGAAATGCCTTTTAAGCTTTTGACTAAAATTCCTAAATCCTGCGATAGTATAAAATAGGGTAAAGATTTGATTAGTTTATAAAATGTATATTCCAAAAACGAATTAAAAACTAAATAAATAAAAACTAACGCATTAGGTAAGAGGTGATTTATTTCTAAAACAGAAATATATTCAACCCTGCTGCTTAAATGAATTAAATTGCATATAATAATATTAATTACAAATGTTGTACCCATATTTTTTACCAGTGCCTTTCCCCGTTACTGTCTGCCTGCAGTTAACTTTGTGTTTTTATCGTTATTTGTGTTGAACACGCATACTTAACACCATCGCACGCACACTGACACACAGAGACCCATACTGTGGCATCCGCAGAGAAAGAGATAGAAGCTTTCTCCAGGAGAGAAGCAACCGGCACAATATGGCTGAATTCTCATCAAAATTTTATGCTGAAATTAACAAATCTGTTTACAAATTTATTAAAACGTTGCCTCGCCTCACTCATTTGCCGAGATGCGATGCAGGCACCCGAGGCGGTACTAAGGGATGGTGTTGGATTTTAATGCTCATTCCCCCCCAAAAAACCCAACCCCAACTCCAACCCTTTGCCAGCAGCGTTGTCATTGTCATCAGCATCGTCGTCATTCCTCGAAAACCCGTTCACCGGGCGGGGGATCATCGCAGGGCAATGTTTGATCTGCTGACAGTTTGATGTGTCCGCCAATTTTTCCACAATGAAACCTATTGACCAGCAGGCCACAAGCAAACAAAACAATAAACAAAGCAACTCGGCCAACAACAATGGCCAAGACCGCACGTAACGGCAATTATTCAATATGCAAACAGGCAAACGGTAGCGATTAACATATTATAACTCATACAGCTCGGACAAACAATCGCCCACAAAAGGTGTTAGAATACAAATACACACGGGGAGCGGTGGGTGTGCGTTTTGCATAATTCCCGAAATTTCCATAAACACAAACAGCGAGAAATTCATAGTTCAAACAGTTACCGTGTCGCCGACTCGATTTGCATACGCACGGACTCAATCCGACCAATACCAAGCCGAGGCCCAGGTCCAGACTCCGACTCGGACATGGACGCCCACTCGGATTCGGATTTGGATTCAGACTCGGACTCCAGACTCTGTCTGGGATTTCGGTTTTGGATTGGTCTCGGTTTTGGTTTTTGGTTTTGGTTTCGGTCTTGGATTTGGATTTGCATTCTCGCATGAATTAGCTGGCCAATAAGAAGTGTGAAGTCTGCCTGACTCATTCACAAAAGAGCTGTGTGAGAAAGTCAACAAAGAATAACTCACTGGAGGGTCTAATTATAGTGGGGAAAAGTATTTGGGCCTATAATGTAGTTGATCATGGGATAGAGGAATTAAATTTTCATATTAAATTACAGCTAAAAAGATACATCTTGTAAAAATAAAAGTAGAAGAAAATTCTATGAAAGCTGTAAGCAAACAACATTGATAATGGATGTTAATAATATTATACAAAAATATTAAATTGAGATTACAATTTTTAAATGATTTTAAATACCAAAATATATTTTATAAAAGGTTTTCTATATAAATTAATAGGTTGAAGCTATATCACAAATATTTAGTGGTTAGGTACAGAACATCTTAAGACCGCTATAAAAAACACTATAAAATAAAAACAACTAATTACCAGGCTTTCCTTAGACCCCTTCAAAATTCCCCATAATCCCTTTATATAACCCAGTAAGCAACACAATCTCCCTATTATTCGATTGTCCACTCAAGTTAACTGTTTTGCATTCGCGAGACCCTGTCGATTGGAACAATATCTCCCTTTACGCGGCGGCCGTTCAGTTTGAATGGAAAGTCTTTAAGCCAAGCCGGCTTAAGCATTTAATCAGTTAATTGTTGGCAACGGGCGATACGCATGGGTGTGATTTTTTAATTAACAGCGCCATTTACACAGTATTACCGTCCTCCACAGCAGCCACGCCCCCACCTGCCCGCACACCCACCCACTGCCGCACCAACAAGGAGGGGCATTGGTATGCAAGGGAAACAAGAACAAGTACAAAAATTGCCGTTATCACGCCACAATAACCTCAAAATTTATTCACTTTATTGATAATGCAATAAATCGCAGCCGAGTGGCCAATATGCAGGAGTGTGTGTGTGTGTGGGTGGGTGTCCTGCGATTGTGTGTGCGAGTTCGTCTGGGGAAGCTGTGTGCATTTGTATATGTGCCTGCCTGCATGTGTGTACTTCGGCCGCTCTCTGTGAACTGCCAATTTTTTCGTAGCATATTTTCGGGCTGGCGCATATTTTTCATGTTTGCATATTTCATTTCAATTTTATTTCTTGCTGCACCCACCAGACACACACACACCCACACACACGCAAGTGTGTGTATTTACAGTCAGTGTAAAATATGCCATGAAAATCAACAAGAATTCGCACACCGAACACACGTGAGTGGATTCTCTCTTTCACTGCATCTCCGTCTCTCTTTCGGCGCATCGCAATTGTGTTTCGATTTTACAGTTTTTGTCTTTAGAAATGTTATGAGAGCAGACCGTTTCGCAGTGGGCAGGGGTTGGTGGGTGGTGGCATACGAAGCGCTCGATAAAAAGGACATTCCGCCCGCCACAAAGGACAGCTTCAATATTTTCCTTTCATTTCATGAGCCTGCATGTTGGCGACAATGTGTTGATAAGGCAACAACATCAATATGGAGGAAAAACGTGGTAAGGATAGTAAACAGAGGGGAAAATAAGGATTCTTGAGATAATATATTATCTTAGATGCTCCTTAAACTATATAGAAAAGGGATTTAAGGTCCTGGAATGAGTATTTTAGTTTTATCTATTAAAACTAAATTTAAATTGTAAAAAAATATGTCAGTTCAGAAATAGCAAAATATATATTGGGTAAAGCTTATATTTCTGGAAGTTTAAGCCTTATATACTCTCCCCCATATAAGTTTCTCCCTGTGCATCCGTTACATTTTCCATTTCCATTTCCGCGTACCAAAAATTGGGTCTCTCTGTCGCCTGTGTAAGGCACTTTGGCATGCATTTTCACACCCTTGCTGACCGTGACAAATTGGCTTGCATTCGCGTGTACGAGTAACCTTTTTGTTTATTTTTCCCCTTTGCTTATTACCAATCGAGGCGCGATGCCGCGGCGGATTAAAGGGCTTCATCAGTACACTTTAAGCCCGATTCGAGCATCTTATCTTGGTCAACTGGTCGAGGACGCAGCTGCACGCTATTCGCACTTCCGGTTACAGTCCATTTAGGGCACCATATTGCCGGGTGTTGGTGTTGGCACTTTTGCGCATATTTTGCAAAATCATTACTTAAACACACACACAAACACAGACAGGACGAAAGGGTACTGGCCAGTCCAGTGGAACGCTGCCCTTGCCCTTTTTCCCTAGGTCCTTTCCTCCGTGCTTCTCCTTGTTTTTCCACGCTCTGTCCTTCGCTCGCCTCGTTTGCTTTTGTGGAGGAAGGGAGGGACGGGCGGTTTTTAAAATGCATTTTCGTTATTTTCACTGCAGCTGCGACGCGCTGCCGGTTGCTGCTGGCTGGCTGTCGTCGATCTTTTGCCACTCACAGCATTTAGCCTCAGTTGCCCCCGGGAGAGGAGCAGCTCCCTCTCAGCTTGGCCACCATGCCATCCTTCCACGCCTTCTTGCCCACCAACAGTTTAGTTTGGCGTTAATTTATGAGCAACATTTAGCAGTTTTGTACCTGGGAAAGCCGCTGCACAAGCCGTTCCAAGGGAACTTTGCTTTATGGCTTGTTGTTTGCCACCTGAAAAATATAGCAAAAGAATGGGAGTCCAAAGGAAACGAATCTTAGATGGCCTGGAAATTAATAATTGTAATGAACATTGTGATATTTCCTCTTTAAAAACAAATAAAGGAAACACGGTACACATAAAAACTATTACTTAAAATTTAAAATTAAATAAATGCCCTTAACTATTTATTTGAATAATTATAAATAATTTATAATTGAAATTATACAAGATAAGAAATAGTTTCCTAACAAATAGTTAAATTAATAAAATTTGATAAAATATAAATATAATCCGCATATTAAAATTACATTTGTAATGATACTTCTACTTTTCAGAACTTTTTACTTATTAAAAAAATATAAATAAAACCGTTAAATAATATACAAAAATCCTAAAGGGTACCCACTATTACTATACAAAAGTTAAAATTAAAGCTTAAGCTTTTTGCAATCTTTTCACGAAATACATGTATCGTTCGATTTGTTGTTGTTTTGGGTATTTATTTATTTATTACTCCCCCGTTTTTTTTTTACCCTATTTTAGCAACCATTGAAGATGGGGCAAGTGGCTTCTAGAGCCGCTTAACTAGCAGGTGCGAACACACTAATCCAGCCATAAAGATACTCCCCCTCCCCCGGTACCAATAACCAATATTGACCATTCGGATTGGGCCTGTGCCTGATTGGCTTATTTTACAATTTACACCAGGCCGCCGAGTAGAGTCTAGTTGAGTGGAGTTGGAGGTTGAGTGAGTGGTCAAGAGAGTCACTCTGGCTGCCGGTGCTGCTAAATGAGCCATGATCGGTGGAAGAATGCGACGGCAGTCAATTAGCGGGCTCCCAAATCTAGCACCTTGTCAAAGTGAAAGGCCCCTCCGGGCTGGAGGCGGGAGGCATATAGAGTAGTTGCTGGTGGAAGTGGGTTTCCGTCTCGGTTCGATTGCCAGCTCTCAAAGCTGCCAATGGCGCATTTTATACATTTCTATTTGTTGGTCCCGCGTTGTTCTCTCGTCATTGTGGCATTATAGCCGGGGTATATATGGTATATCGGTGGAGTGTGGAAAGTGAAGAGTAGCCTGGCAAACAGTGCTGACAATCCTTAAGAAGCTGGTGTCCTTTAAAAGGGTTTGTTTGGGATAACCCACCTTGAGATACTTTAAAGCCTTTATTGTTTAATATTTTCTTGAGCTTAATACCTCCGATTTTTATGTTCAAACTCTTCCGGTATAAATGATTGTATTGGCAGCACTGATTTTAGCTACTTAATGCTGCCGAGGGGGTATCTGGTATTGACACCCCATAGCGCCTGGCAGCTTTTGACTTTAATCACACTAATTACGCTACTAAAAGGATAATCGTGTCGCTGACCGCACAATAGCCTTAATGCGTTTCTCCAACTTTTGTGCCAGTGTGCGTTTGATTTTATATGTGTGTGTGATGCCCCCAACCCCACAATTGTCATAATCCCCCACGATTCGAGGCATGACAAGCTCATTAACCGAGTAAAACATCATCTTAAAGCCGACACAGTTCTTAAAGACATTCGAGTTTATTAAATCCTAGAGTAACCTGCTATCGAAAACCTATTAAGCGCCAGCACTTCAGCACCTACAGCATCGAGTTCCGGAGGCGGTAAGTCAGGCTGAAGCCTGTCTCTACGCTTCTGTCCAGGGTGAGGTCGTCACTGGAGAAGTGCAGCAGATACGGCGGCGAGGCTGCAAGCGAAAAGAGAACATCCAAACGGTATCAGTGTCCTGCAGGATGCAGCCACGCCATAACCACTCTCTACTCACCATACACCAGCAGGTTGTCATTGCTGCCACAGTAGTAGGTGGGCTGGTAGGCCATGTTCTTGGCCAGAATGCCCTGCGGTATCATCAGGTAGTCCTCCTGCCGGCCAGCCGTATGGACAGTGGCATGGCAGAACTCGTCGTAGCCCTCGGCGGCCCCGTCCTGCACGGACATTGAAAACTTGCTGAAGGAGTATCTGTGGGGGGGAAACTGCGGTTAAGGCCATGGTCCTTATTTATAATTAGATCTCGGATATGCTCACTCAATCATACTGGCACTGGCCGCCGACTTGATGCAGATGTTGTAGCTCAAACCCGGCATATAGTTGCTGGTCACCGAGGTCTGGAAGTTGAAGCTGCGAATGGTGTTGGACAGCTCCGTGTAGTACTGCTGACAGCCCGCCGGGGCCAGTAGCTCGTAGTCAGCATGATGGGAGGCGAAGATGTCACGCAGATCCTGCAGAGAATTTGTGCTGGCCCCAAAGGCTCCCGAGGTGGTGCTGGAACGACGCCTGCTGCCCGCCGGCGGACCCTCCAGTTGGGTCACTATCAATCGCCACATGGTTCCCGACCACCTCGAGGGCACTGAAAATGTAAGGGTCACCTGCTCTACTCCCGCGGCCGCATTAAAGGGCAGATACAGGTGCTGGCCACTGTTCACGCCACACAGCTTGAAGTCGTCCGCCTCGAAAT
The DNA here is from genome assembly GCA_018904815.1 of Drosophila ogumai. Taxonomy (NCBI): domain Eukaryota; kingdom Metazoa; phylum Arthropoda; class Insecta; order Diptera; family Drosophilidae; genus Drosophila; species Drosophila ogumai. The sequence continues at coordinate 42,925 of JAEIIJ010010361.1, read as the reverse complement.
AGTCCAGGCACTCTAGGACTCCATCCGTTTCCGTGGGCTGCGCCAGCTCAAACTGCTCAAAGTCGATGCGCAGCTGCTGGACATTGCTGCTGAAGGCCTCGATTGTGTAGGTGTTAAGATCACTGGTCAAAGCACCAGGATTCTTGATAATCACTCGCTTTTGGCGGGTGGAAGCTCCGACCTGGAGGTTGGCTGTGGGGGGAAGATTGTGGAATTATTAATACTATGTTGGTAATTTCATTAAAACAGCACTTGATCCTTGAGAAAGTCTTTACAAATTTTATAAAAAATATTTATTTAAACACTTAAGTCACAAATGATCTCTTTAGAACTTTGATAGTATCCTAAAAGGATACCTTAAAGCATACATTTTCTTAATAAATTAAGCTCCATTTATAATACTCCAAAAATATTTCTATGCTTGTCAAAGAATATTTTATTTCTTGGAGAACTTTAACCTAATGTGGTTTTAAATACGCTTTGCATATACATATATATAAATATTCGTTCTTTTATAAGTTTTTGTAAACTCGCAGCATGTAATAATTAATTCTAATTTTATAATCAAATAACCTTCCTTTCTGATATATATTTGTTAATGGTTTTTCTACTCACTTTCACAGCAAACTCCATAAGTGCCGCAGTATCCATTGACGGTGCCCGACTGACGCATACACTTGAACCGCGTGAGGCAGGTGCCGGTGGTGCCGCTGTTGGTGACACAACTATCCGCCAGGACGCTCCTCCGCCTGCCCTGGCGCCACATGCCAGGTTCTTGGGCCACTAAGCCACCGCCTAAGATGTTCGAATCATTCAAAGCCTGCGTTTGAGCCTGAGCCAAGGCCAGGAATCCCAGGAGCAGCAGCAGCAATGTACAATTTATATATCCAATCATGGTAATCCTCGTGGTGTTTCACTCCGACTCTTCACTCTTCGCACCCACGCTCACTTTCACATCGACTGTCTGCGTTTTTCGGAGGTCGCCGCGCTTTTATAGCCCTTCTTCGGGAGCGAAGAAGAACGAAGAATTCGAAAGAATCCGAGAGATACGTTGCGTTGCGCTGATGAGATTTTCGTGTTGGAGGCAACGGCATGTCAATATTTGGGCGGCGAAGAAGCTCGGTTTGTCACTTGCGCCGGCATGAATATTCAAAGCCGGGCTAGTTACGCCTTTTAACGTATTTGTGATCGAGTCATTGAACCTCGACAAAGTGACCATTACCCTGATCTTAGATCCGACCAAACTGGGTTATGTTTGCTCACATTTTTTTGGGAGGAGATCGATCAGTGCCCGCCGCCACCTCATTATCATCGCCATAAACGAAGATGACGATCTACTCATCGATGATGATGATGCTGATGATGATGTCAAAAAGTGAAAAGAGGGTGTGAAAATGACAAGACCCCAATTACCGAATTGCACAACAACAAAACTAAATTGGGCAACAAACACGGCGATAAATGCAGGAAAAGAGTCAAGAGGTTCGTTCTATTCTCGGCGGGTGGGAAATTGTCTAAGAGAGCGGAATGCCTATCAATTGATTGATGCCGAAAAGAAACCCAAACATTTAAGCACGATAAGACCCTGTCAATTGTCTGTACGTCAAACTTTATCTCTAATCACAGGGATTCAGTAGGATTTAATTAGAATTTATTGTTGTTCCTTTAGCGATGTTTACTGAGACGTTATTGGTGATAAGAAATGAAGCTCTTTTAAATATAATATACATGATAAGAAAGTATCTTAATTATTGCAAGAAAGAAAAATAACAAACAAACCGAAAATAGAATATAAAGTATACCTATTATTTTATTGTTAATAGAAACTCTTTAGATAAAGCCTATTATTATGTTCATTATAGTATTTAAATTGACTTCTTACCAATCAAAACTCCCTCTTGCCACCACTTGGCCACCTATTTTTAGGGATGCCCCAAGCGCTCTGCAGGTGCCCCCTTGGAAAGCCGATAAAGCCATCGATCGATCATGTTTGCTGACACCGAGAACGTGGACAATTGGCTGCGATAGGTAATATCTGACAGGTGAGATTGCGGCCGGGCAATAAAAAGCCAGCGACTGACCGCTTCGAAGACTCATTGTCAGAACGAAGATGAAGACGTCTAGTGCAACAGGCAGCCTGCTCCTCCTGGTGGTGGCTCTGTCAGCCATCGAGGCCGCTTCGGTGGCCAAGCCCGCGTGCGGCGCAACTACCTCCTCGAAGAACATCAACCTGATCAACCCGACGAATCCGCCAAGGGTTTGCGAGTACCACGTGAAGGCCTACAGCAAGTATGTGTGCCAGCTGCGCATTGAGTTCGCCATGACCTTGGCCCAGCCCACGTTGGAGAGCCAGGGCTCGGGTCGGTCCTACGCCGAGTGCACCAAGGACTACTTCGAGGTCAATGGCCTGCGTCTGTGCGGAACCGAGGTGTGGCAGCACATCTACGTGCCCTTCAATGCCACCGATGGCGAGACTGTGGTGGATCTCGAGATTGGACTGGCCGATCGTGCTGGAACCTATGGAGAAGTCACGCCTAGCTGGAATATGATTGTGACCCAATTGGAGTGCCCGGCTGGAGCCTCTGTTCGCTCGCTGGACCTGGATGATGAGCCATTGACCATTGAGGGTCGTGCCAGCTCTATCAAGGATGGCTTCTGGGTGGCTCCTCCGGGTTGCTTGCAGTACTTCCCCGAGTCCAAGGGCGTCGTCAAGTCCTTCAACTACAACGAGGGCGATGGCGTCTATCCTTCCAAGTTGAACTATGCCATCTGCTTCCGTCGTGATGTTGATACCACGAGCCTTAAGTGAGTTTTGTACTTATTTTGTAGGAAAAAAAATTAATTATTATTATTTGTATTAAGCATTCGCGCCTATTACTTCAATGTCGGTGCTCAGGAACAGGCCAGCACCCTGATGACCGATAATAGCTGCTATGATAGCTCCAGTACCAGCGATTTGGATGCCGATTTCCTCATGGTGCCCCAGGCCACCATGGAGGACAGTCACACGCACGCCACCTACTTCTGTGGCTCCATCAAGAAGGATGTGGTCATTTCGAGTAAGTTTCCGTGAGCTTTTCTACCGGAAAAGCTTGAAAAACACTAGTTAACACAGCATTTTGAAATGGGGGATATTTTAATTGAAAATATTTGTATTTATTTCTATATTTAAACAGAAGTAGTAAGTCTTTAAAGATATTTTTAAATATTTTTTAAAGGAACTATAACTTCAGGGAATATTATGAGATAGTTTATGGGGTTTTAAAAGTATTTGTATTTATTTTGTATAAGAGAAGATTATATCTCTTTAAAAAGATTTAAGGAAAAATAATTAAAACCCATCAAGGCAATATATCTCCCATTTTTCGTTACCAAATTCAACAATTTTCACCCTAGATATATTCCTAAAAATATTCTTAAAATTTTAAATATTTTTCAGGCAACAATCCCGGTCCCCTGATGGTTCTCTTCAACAGCGACGATATCTACAGGCAGAATGAGGCTGGGTTTGCTTTCACCTACACGGTGTCCTAAGCGGCAAAAATTTCTTTGATAACATATTTACTCAAGCAAAAGAGGGAATTTGCCAATAAAATCATAGAGAGCTTTAAAAGAAAGACTTGCCAAGTGTTTGTTCTGGCATTAGCGGCGAGCAATCAAAGCGATACGCCTTGGGAACTGAATTTGGCAAATAAAATTAAGGCGGCTTTGAAGGCTTTATTTTCTACGCCCTTTCGGTTTCTTCTCCTATCGGTTTGCTCTATCAATTACAGATAATTGCTGGGCATGAGGCGGGGGAGGGGTTGTGGTAGGGTGTCAACATTTGTCAGTGACAATTACCAGACAAGCCATATATTATCTCAAGAAGTCCCGGCTATCTGGAGCTGTTCAAACGCCGTGTGCGAGACAATCTATCAAGTGGGTCGCATATCTAACAGATTCCAATCTTGGCTAAAACTTTATCTAAACGCCGGAAGGTTGGGCTTCGAACTGACTAACTGACTAACTGCAAAAGTCATCCATCAAGTTGGAAACGGTTGTAAAATGGGTTGGGTTTTGAGTGAGTTTTATGATTCATAGAATGACACTAGGTTTTAATTTCATTTCTTTTCTCGGGGGACTTTATGTTTAGCAATTAAATTTGGAAAAATTAAATATATTAAACTTAATCTTAAGCTGAATAGAAATAAATCAAAAATATACAAAATAGTTTCTAAATTGTTTTTATATATTAAAAACATTTAAAATGGAAGGAGTTTGTTTTCATTTTAAGACCTAAAAGTTGATTTTCAGGATCTAAAAAGCTTTTGTTAGCTTCAAATTTAAAAAGGACATAAAGCAAGGACCAAACCCTAACTAAATTCCTTTTAAAAGCATTTCTAAAGCTCTTGAAATCTTGAAAATATCAACAAGTGTGCAAAATTGAGTCTCCCCTTTTCGAAAATATTTATACTGCTGATAGACGAATCTTAAATTATAATTCAACAGATTAAAGACGGCAATTAAACTCGAGTTATTAATGGTTGGCGCTAAGCACAGTCCAATTGGCAGCAGTCCGTCTCGCGACGTCTTATTGAATCTGAGGCGAACTGTGATAAGAAAATGCCGGCGCAACAAGTTGCGAGCAACAAATACTGCCCCGTGGCGAATCTGCAGCATAAAGCTTAAAGAAAGCTCTGGTCTCTGTCGTTACTGGAGCGTTGATAACGATGTTGCTGAGGCACAAGCTGGCAACATGCCATGCCGCCAGGCAACTTTGTTGCCGGCAACGACGAAGGCCGGCTGGCTGCCAGTTTTTGTGGCACGCGGATGGGATTCAGTCCGATTGGAAGCGCGCGCGCAAATTTCAAACTAGAATTTCACTCAACGAAGGCGGTTGTGCCGCGGAAAAACGGAAAAGTCAACTGCGATCTGAACATAGTGCTGGTGCGATTTTGAGTGCTAGAGCGAGTGCGGGAACCGCTCATTAAACCCCGAATGGGTGCACAATAAAAAGTTTTTCAGACCCGGCCATTGAAAAGCGAGTGTGTGTGCGTGTGTGTTTATTATATTCCCGCTGCCATTGTCATCGGAACTGGAGCTCTTGGCACAGAGAGTGCGGGAGTCGCTTAAATGCCCATCTAAGTGGCAGGCGTTTAATCAAGTCAAGTCCCCGTCGCCGAAGTCAGCCACCATCTCCATCTTCGACGCCGTCGGTGTCACAAAGGAGTCGAGGAAGGGCGAGAAGCTACTCCTAGCTTCCTTACATACCGGGCCAGGGCACCCCGGGCACATTCACGAAATTCCCAGTGAAAACATAGCCATAAATTAACAACTAATTCAATTAACTGCCGACAACGTCAACGAGCGGCTGCAGCGGGAAAAGCCCTGCCAGAGGAGGACCCGTGTGCGGGAAGTGCGGCTGCGAGCCGGGTGCCGAGCACTGCAACGCCGCAGGATATGCGGCCGGCTGCCTAGGCGGAATTCCTTGTGCGAGCCTCCTACTTCACGGTAAGCCAACGAGCACAATGGCCCCAGAAATATTTCATAACTAACTCACACACATGGGCCGACGCTGCTGCCGCTGGGAACCGGAAATTATGGCAAACGTTCTGGTTTTTAATTTCGCTAAATTAAAGATTTTTATAAACTTAATTTTAAAGTAAAAGAAGTCTACGTAACTAAAAGATTAGAGATTTTTAAGTTAAAGAAAAGAGCTTAAATTGTTTTTATTATTTATTTATTTATTTATTTATTTATTTTAAATTGATTGTTTGCAGAAGAATTCGTTGAATTCCTTTTTAAAAAAGTTGAATAGGTTTTTTTATTAGGGCTACCGATTTCTTTGAAGAATAAATTAATTTGAAATTGTATTAAATAACCTCACATCTCTAGATATTATTTTAGGCTTACTTCCACCTTTATTACCGTACCTTACCTGACAAGTGTTTACTTTCAATAATTTATTACAAACTAAACTAAATTTACAACATCTTGCAGTGTTCTGTAAACATTAGTTTTCACTATGTGCCAATAGTACAGCCATCTACAAGGTATAAGAATTCTGCGAAAATAGAAAAACCTAAAAATAACAAATCGAAATCGTGTGAAAGTGTAAACCGGAACTTGCTGGCCTGACTTTTTCGTGTGTGCCAGGTCTTGGAGACCTGAATGAAAGAATTCTTTAAGATATTCACTCAATGCCCGGCCATTATGCAAATTCTTGATTGGAGGAAAAGCGCTCAAAGGATTTAGTTGGTGCCAATCTATTCAGTGTGTGCGTGTGAATTGGCTTGGTTTGGCTGCCGAATCCTGGCCAGCAGCAGCTGCATAAATCAACGGCAGCAGCATTTCTCTGGGTTCGTTTGATTTCTGATTTTCTCATTTCCAGCTCATTGCTGACGCACGCTTTAAGGCCATAAATCTTTCGATCTGGCCGAAAAATGTCTTGGTCTTTAATTGTTGAGCGCACAATCGCTTTTGGTAATCGGCAATCTGCAATCGATGATGATTTCACAGCACGACGCGACACTATCATTGTATGCCCCCGATGATCATGATGTATCTGCTGCCATTTGTCACTGTAACAAGTTGAGCCTGGCGGCCAAAAGCAAACAATTTGCCACCGGCTATATATTCGCTATTTGCTGTTAGCTGTTTGGCTTTCAGCTATTTGCCATTAGTCGCTTACGTGGCGCTTGCACTGGATGTCGTGGATGTCATAGATACTAGGCAAAGATACATGGATACATATGCCAGACCATGCCCGATATAACACTGGGTTACAGGGAAAAGATACCTCAAATAGAAAGCTAGATCTTGTATCTAAAAGCAGTCATATCTCTTCTCTGAGTTAAAGATATTGTATCTCGAAATAGGAACATATTTAGAAATAATGGCCAAAATATTTCTCAAAAAATAATATTTATAAATATTTTAGATTCTTTATAAATAAACTAATTTCTTGTAACCTAGTGTAATCAGCGTGGGTTTTGCAGGCGCGCCATGAATTTGCTTTTACGCTTTTACTTTAAACAATAAATTCTGGCCCAGCGCTATCTCTTAGCCAGGATGATGCCCGGGAATAGTCTGGAAAATGCATTTAGATATATCTATATTATTTTTTTGCTGTTTTGTTTATGTCCACGTGAGGCATAATGCAGCGGCTAATGAGTAAATATTGCCAGAGATAATATACGAGGGCGTGGTAGCTACGCTGCAGCAAGTAATTCAGGAAGTACTCTATATCTCTTCTGCTTAGATATAAGTAGTTCGTTTTCTTCTAGAAAACAGATAAGGAAAGTTGCAAAATTTTGCAACTGCAATGACTGGGAGTGCTTCTTAAATGCTATTCAAATATTATTCATTCGCAGTCTGAGAACCCATTATGGGTCACTATGAATTAGCTGCAATGAATGCCAATGGAATTTAACAAGTACATGGAAGAAACAATTAAAAACTCATTAGAGGGGTGATTTATGTGTTTGTTTATATATTTTAAAATTATTTTCCAGATAAATTGGGCTATAAATAGGCTCTGCCCATCTAAAATAAAACATTAACATTCTTTGAACACCATAAAAATATCAATTAGCTCAATTTATTTATTAAGCCATTAAAAATCCCGTTTGCGGTTTAGCTATAATAATTTTTATTCATTTTATTAGTTATTTCGGGCCTATGATTTTATGTTGTTATTATCCATAGAGAATTTCTTTGATTATGACCAAATGAAAAACCATTTGGCCATGATTTATGCGATGCAGAAGCCCATGTAAACAATTTTCGCCAATAACCCCAGAGCACAGCTCACTCACAAAATTTCTCTATTTGCCATCAACCACGCATCATTTGTGGCTCTTGCCGTTTGATTGATATTTCCTAATCGACCGGGACCCGAAATTAATTTGCTGTCCAGCCATTTCAACAGCTTCATTACATAACAGCCAGTCGGATGTGGATTCAACATTCAACATCATCGACCCGGGCTCATCTCCGGCACCAGTGTTTATTGTATTAGGCATTTTTCAAAAATTAATTGCAAATTTTGAGCTATTTTCGAATCGCAATTTTCCACCGTTCGCGGGTTCTGCCCACAAGAAAATATAAGAACAAAAAAAAAAAAAAACATAAAGAAAAGACGGAGAGGTCTAAACAATAACAAAAGGCTCGCGCTGATTGAACCGCTCAGTGCACAATTTCAATCAATTTTTCAATTAATTTTCATTACCCCTCGTGCGGCCAGTTGGTAAGTGGGCCCGATGATCAAACGTTGATGGGATCGCACGGCCAACGTCATTGTTAAGGCCATACTGGCCATACGCAAATTCAGGAAAATTAAAATTAATTGTTATGGGACTCCATAAAGCATTACAATGCAGGAAAATCGCTTGGCGACGTGACTCACACAGCAAGTGGGACAAATGGCAACAAATTAAGCGATTAACTCAATATGCCTATGGATTGAGTTAATTTATATATTTATTTTGTAGTGAGAAATAATAAATATCACAGAGAAATTTAATATTTTCTTATTTCTTATTTAAAAAAGTATTTAAGAAGCATATAAATTTAAAAGTATTTAACATGAAAAGTAGTCCTCAAACTGTATATTTTTTTTAAACTCAAATTTCTATATTTTCCAACAAGACCTACAAATTACAATAAATCCCATAAGAAACCAAGTTTACAAGCATTTCTTTCAACTTGTTAACTCAAAATTCACCAATAAAATCAAAGATTATTGAAATTACTGCAAATAAACCTTCAGAAAAATGGTTTCTTGCTGTGTACAACCTGCAACAGTTGTCGTTCTGGCCAAGAGGGCTTAGAGGGCAGGGCAGTTCTAAGACATGGCCAAAACAAACAAACAAAGTATACAACTTATGCGACGCTTACATGGCCCAGTGTGTGCGGGTTCAATTAACGTTGGCCAAAACGACAACTTGTTCTCCAGCCTCTGGGAACCTGGTGTGGAGTGGCCTTAAAAGGCAGCCCGAGATGCCCTGGCAATCAGCGGCCCAACTGGCAGAAAAAGTTGTTAATTGGAATTTAACAATCACTAAAAGCGTCTAATGGAGAGATGCTAGATGCGTGCGCCGCGTCTCGGATCGCTGGCTTCTTGCCCCACTGTGCGGCTACCAGTTTACCCACTCTGCGCTTTATCTGCCGGCAAATGTAGAAATTAAGTTTCGCTTGGCCAGATGGATCCATCCATCCCGGCCCAGACTCGGACTCGGACTCGCTTGGACTGTCAGTATCGCTTACGTGCCGCAGCAGCGGCCGGGCAAAAACAATCAACATCAACTTATTTGTCCGCTGGCTAAACATCAGCCAGCAGCAGCTGCTGATGCCAGATAGCCAGATAGCGGAGGCCTCGTTGTCATGACCATTCCTGGGTCCCCAACTCCGTCCCCGGCACAGGGAAGAATCGTGATTTTCCCCCACACACACTGGCCAAATAATGAGATTTGCAAGCTTTTGTCGGCTAATTTAATTAATTTGAATAAATTCTGCAGCTTAGAATTTTTTAAATGTCCTAATGTTGTATTTATATTCGATAAATAGAAAACTATTTAATTTAATAACAACTTTTCCCTCAGTGCACTGAGATAAGGCTCTGCTTGCATTCTTGCACCGGCATTTAGTCGTGGGCCCCGTAACAAAGATCGTTAGCCGAAGGAATTATTGGGAGCAGCTTTTCCAGCCAGTCGGCCAGCTAGCTGCGCTTCGAGTGTGGAAAATAGTTTCTCTTCGGCGGCTCTGCTCCTCTGTGGCTCTGCAGATGACAGGCCAACGCTTTTAGCCTGCCCGCCCGCTGGCTTTTGGCTGGTTCCCCTTAGCTCATCGGAGGCATTGGCTCCTCCTGTCGGTGACAGTTCACGTCACCGCAGAGCCACCAGCTGGCAGCCACCGGCGGCACGGCTTCACTCGGCTCCTTTGTGCTCCCCTGTCGGCGCTAATGAAGCATCACACACACACAAACTCACACAGATCCCATCCAGGCACACTCCAAGGTGGCTCCAACTCGTGTGCTCTCCCATCTCCCGATTAAAGTCAAGGGGCACCGTGTGTTCAGCTTAATTTGCAGCACTGACATTAATCAATTGCAACGTGGGTTCGGCCCAGCGGGATGGGATGAGGATGAAGAGGAGAAGGAGACTGAAGAGGATGGAGAATGGAAAATGGTATGCGTTGCGGCACCATGCTGCTGGCCATAAATTAGCTGCGGCGGGCCACGAGCCACGAACATGACCAAAGACACCTGTTGGTGGCCACTTCCGATTTGGCCCGCCTCTTAGGGATGGGATTAAGTGGAGTGATTTAAGATGCAGTCGTGAGATGATTGGTTACAAATTGATTTTGCTAAATATTTTAGATACTGTTTATATATTTTATTTTCTTAAAAAATGCAGCAAAGTTAGTCACAATCTAAGATCAAAATTAAAAGCAGAAATAACTCTTAAAGGTTGATAAATTCTTTAACGATAAAAAAGCAATTTTATACGATATATTTTCTTCAATTTCAATCACAGATTTTTCACACATCCCTAACGCATCTGAATATGATTTGCAGCCTTCGACGTTCGCTGAACATCGATATGCTCTTTAGATAACGCCGAGGAGCCACTTTGGCCATTAATCACGCGCGGATTGCCAAGCTCATGCTCGGGCCCTTGTTCAGACACTTGTTGGCATTAACTGCAACATTAATCCAGGCCAGACACTTGGCCCACAAACACTTTTGCTGAAGCGCTAAGTTATTGACACATCACATAACACGAACACCCGCGCGCACACACACACACTCTTACAAGCGCACACCAGCACATACCCACCGTTTACTTATCGCACCGGAAGTCGCCTGTCGCAGACTTTTGGCTTCTTGGCCAAAAGTGTTGACAGCTGCAAATCAAATTGTCATTAAATTTTCATTTTAAATAGAAGCCTCTGGGCACGTCTCCAGAAACTAGCACTAGCGACTCTGCCACAGGCCGCAACATAGTGTGGCAGCGGCGGTAATTGCAATTAAAATGATTTTCGGGGCGTGGCCCACAGACAGTGACAAACTCTGTTCGTGGCAATTTGGGGGCGGCATTTGAAACTTTTTGGCCAACAACTGCGAACTGGCGAAATGTCAGAGGCAAGGCTGGGTTACAAGTTCGCAAATTGTTGCATTTTGGAAATTGATATGAGCATGTGTTTATAAAGTGAAAGATTTACCATAATTGATTCGGTTAATTTGAAGGAGAAATTAACAGAGGGAAAATATGTGAAATATTTACCTAAAAAAAGGGGTTTATAAGTAGAAGCTATACATTTAATATTAAGCTAATAATAATATTTTAAAAGTTACTTTACCTTTTATTATCTTTACCAAATTAACAACCTAGAAAATATTTTTTTTTTAATTGTTATTACCTCGAAGATAGTGAGCATTACTTTTAACAACAAATTATGCTTAGTTCAACATTATCTAAAGTCTGGTGTTTCCCAAAAATTTAATTACGATTTATAAACAACACAATATCTTCAAAAACTGATCTACCAAAGTCAGTCAAAAACATAAGGCCTTTTTCCAACTCTTGACAATGATAAGATAACTAAAGTTTACCTTTCAAATGACATAAAAAATGACAAACTTAATACCCAGAAATATTTATAGCTAAGAAAGTGTACACCAAAAAATCCATATAGTTAAATAAATGCCAGAATTTTATCCAAGTTTATACCTATGCATCTTCCGTCCCTAATGTAATTCTAATGTTATATTGGGACCCTGCTTTGTCTGGGATAAACCAGGTTAGCGGCTTGCCGGCAATGCGGCGTATGCGTAATATTTATGGGACAAGGCACATGTGGCAAGGTTCCAACAGCTAGACAGGCATCACATGGCATAAATAAACACATTTCTCTCTCTCGGCGATGCGTTGGCGCTGCTTTTATATGCAACGGGCAGCATGGGAATTGCATTAGGAAAAAGCAAAGGTGGGCCACGAGGGACACCCACACCTCACAGAAACAACGCACACCGTCATGTGTAATGAGCAATTAAAAAAGCGCGCATAACTAAATTAAAGATGCAGAAAGGGTAAGTGAGTTGTGGCCAAGAGCCCACTGCCAGAAAGGCCGCCTTTCTGCGGCTCAAAGTCTTGTGTTTTTTGGTCGTGTCACAAGTCCCATTTGATGTTCATTAGCTTGTTTATTGGGTTGTTTAATGGCCAAACCGCCAACAGCCGGCAGCAGGCAGCCGGGTCCCTTTGTGACAAGCTCTAATTACTTGTTCTTGGGGCAACAAAAGTCGAAACTTTTAGCAACAAATGTTGCAACATTAATTAGGGACACATTTGCAGAAAATTCCCTTTCAATTAGCGCCCGCTTTTGTGCGCCACGGACACGGACATGGACACGAACTCGAGTGTCCTGCGAATGGATTCCGGCAGTCAAGTGCCACTAAGCAGAGCGGAATGTAGTGAGCTGCGGATTAAGTGAGTCAAAGGTCAGCTGCTCTTAATGTCCTGCCGGTCGCTTGTCCATGCTTTAAAGACTCCTCCTGCCAGCTACCAGCCACAGCCCCGACCAACCCACTCGGTAAATCCCGGCTAATGAGTTCCAGAGTGGAATAAATAATGCAAAATGTTTCATAAATACACCCAGAGGGTATTACCAAAGACCGAGAGACAGTAAACTGAAATGTCTATAGAGGAAAATTAGTTATCGACTTGGGATCAAGAGATTTGCAGGATATATAATAGTTGTATATCCATTGTTAGAGTGAGGGGAACTTAAACCGAATATTTAAATAAAATAATAAAGCAGTTCATAAATAAATTTTTGCTTAATTTCTCTCTGTGCAGCTTTGCACTTGCTGCCAACTCCTTGGAGAGGCTTGTTTTAACAAATGTCCATCTTCACACGGCTGTCTTGAGTGAGTGGCAGATGGCAGATTGGCAGCCAGTGTCATTTCCCCAGTCCATCACCCCCCCAGAATGACCCAACATATGGCCATCAATGTCCTCGGATCCCGCTCAGGACCAGAAGCAGTATCAAAACCAATCAGTCCGAGGAAGACTGCAAATCGTGGCCTGAAACTTAAACCAGAAAACTAATTGAAGTTGTGCGAATTCCGTGCTCGGACATAATTTGCTCGTAGCTTTTGTACTTTCTGGATAGCTGCTGATCCAATCAGCGAGGAGGAGCTTCGTCCGGCGTGGCCATTAAATCCTTTGCGTTTCGACTTTGGCCAGTTGATTAAGTATGCATAAACAGCAATTATGCCGCCCCGCGAGCAACCCACGTAATTTATGCTAAGTTATGGCGTATTATATCTATTGTGGGGCCGAAACCACGCGCTTGTATTACCAAAGGAGCTTCAAGGAGGCCCAAGGAGATGGCCAAACAAAATCCATACATTAAGCATATCCTTTTACGAGAGTTGGGTCCACGGCCATAGTAACCCATTGAAATTAAAACGCTCTATTGAAGGAGCTTCCTTTTCCCTTTTCGGAACCTTTTGTTGCCATTTCCACGTCGCAGCCCTGTTTTTTGTGTGTGTGTGCTTTGTGGCCACGAAATTGCAGGTAATTAAGATACCGCCCACAGGGAGGAGGAACGCGAAAATACAGGGAAAGCAGAGTGAAAAGCATAATTCACTGTCTGAAAATTCATTTCGACATTTCGCTTCCCTTTGACACGGCGGCTAAGTGGGCTGAATTTGCCTCCCATTTGCTTGCCTGCTTCTTAAGGGTTTTTTCGTCCTTTTTTTTATTTGAGGCCTTCTCCTGGAGATGGAGCACCTTCTGCGCATTCCCCTCTCCTTGGGTAAATTGAGTGTAAAGTGTGTTAAGTGCGCCCGCGTCTAGGCATTTACTCAAATTGAAGTATAATTGACTGCCAGCTATTTGTTTTGAGTGGAGAAAGCCCCTAAAATATTTTACTTAATATATTCAAATGCGCCATAAACCGGGAAACACACGACAAAGTGTCCCATAAAACAAATATTTGTTGGTCTGCTTTAATTATCAAAATGCGGATTAAATTTGTTTGGCAAATATAACTAAATCTATGTAGTTAAGAAAGCAAACACAGAAAATTCGAATACAAGTATTAAATAAGCAAGATGATTCCATTTCTTTTGTCAACCAATTTTAGAATTTTCTTTATACTTAAAGCACTTTGTTATTTGTTTCTGCAAATCTAATACCAAATGCCAAATCCAATCATAAACAGGAGCATTTAATTAATGCCACAATACAGGAAGTCTCCTGCTGGTACAACCAATCTGAAATATACTTTGCATGAGGGCGCATGTTGCATTCGCTTAACCCACTTCGCATTCATTGTTGCATGCAGCATGAAATATGGAAAATTATGCTGGGGTCTGGTGGGGGAGGAAGTGGCAGTTGAATTGCATTGCTTATCGAGAAGGTGGAATCGAAGCAGATACATGGAAAGAAATTTATACTTTTACTAAGAATATAGAATACAAATTTATAATAATTTATTTTAAATGAGTTTAAAATTATACAACCATAACAATTTAAAGCTTTCTTTTTCCAAATTAATTTTTATAGATAACAGTAGCTTACTATAAATCAATATCCGTTACAACTTCCGAGCTTCATCTATTTTTATCTCATTTAGTCAATCTCCAAGTCCATAAATTAAACCAAATTATATTAGCCATTAATTTTCATTCCATTAATTAATTTTTTTCTCTGTTCACAAGCTGCATGCCGCACATTTCCCATATGCCAAGCGGAGAATCTGGTTGAACATTGGCCATTATGTCCATAATTTGCTAAATGCACAAACACTGCCAAGAACCGTAACAAGAGCAGGAGTAGGACCCTCTGCTTTCTTCCTTTTGGCCCCCCCAGAGGAAGCAGAGATTTTTGGCCAGCGACAACGTCGCCCTGGGAGATAACTCTGGGCAAGTTTATTGAATTATCCAGCAGGGATGCGGGAAGGTCTACTCAGTTGGACAGGCAAAAGCCACTGCGACGATAAATTGGCAACATCGCTTTAATTGGCTTCGAGGCGTGCAATCAAAACAGTTTTCGATAACGCGGCCCGAAAGGTTCAAAGCTCCTTTGACATGGCTTGCGGCCGGCCTGCAACTTGGCATTCGGTTTTGGCCACAAGCTCTGGCTCTGGCTTTGGCTTTGGCTTGGCTTTTGCCTTGCTTTGTCTTGTGTTGTCTCGTGGGCGAGAAGGCAAATCAGATAAGCACTTACGGCCAAGCACACACACACACAATGTGGCCAAGAGCTGGAGAGCAGGGAGCACAACAAACACACACACACATGACTGGCTTGTAATGGAACTGCGATTGTATCTGGCAGATACAATTGTGCAGGGCCCACAAACGAACTCATTTGTTTGGCACGCAGATTTATGCTCATGTTGCTGTCCCTCCACTCACACTCAACCCCATGTTGTCAACCAGAAGGAAGCCTAATTAAATATCACAGACAAGGCGAAAGTTCAGAGCCAGAAAAATTACACTACAACTGAATTAATTAACTCAACAAGTTCAACTTCATTAGCAGCCGAGTGGCATCTTTGCCCGGTTTCGTCGACAAGAAGTCAGTAAACAAAAGTTTGCAGCTGTCGGGAAAGTTTATGATCTGACCTCGCACTTCAAACGGATAAGATACACTGAAAAGATAAAGGGAAAAGATGGAAAACTATAGGAAAACTAGGCCTTGTAAAGTGAGCTATCTAAAGCTACAATAGTAGAAAGAATTCCTAAACTTTAGAACCACTTTTTCGTACAGTGCATAGCAACAAGTTCTAAAGGAATTACTAGTCAGAAACTAAGCACGCGCCACCGGCCAAAGTTACATTTAATTAATTTTTGATTCCGCCAGATACATTAACAGCTCTATTCGTATCTCCGAGTGACGCAGTTGGCCGTAGCTTGTTATTGATTCAGATTAGATTCGGTTCCGATCCGTTGGCCATAGTTTACCTTAGACCAACACTGACCGCCCCAGGCACAACTTTTGAGTTTAATTAAAAAGTTTAGCATGGAAAACAAATTATGCCAGCAACTTTGTTTTCGTTTTACTTGCTCCGACATTAGATACTGTAATTGTTTGCAAATTGGTGTCGCCGTCCCTCAAGCTCAATGGCTTGTAAGCATTAAATTGCAATAAATCACAAATAAGAGGAGTCCTGAGTAAACTTTTACTTTTACTTTGTCCAGTGCCTAGGCTGTATGCAAAATTAGGCAAAAACTTTTCCAAATCGAAGGCAACTCGAACAACTCAAACACAAAAGGCCACAGCTGACCCGAGTCGGGGTATTATCGAAGCACTTCTCGTGACCATTGTTCGTCCATTATGCATTCAGACGGGGACTGGGACTGGGGCTGGGAGTGGGATAGGGATCGCTGGACAAGGGACGGCCCGTTGTCAGCTCGGATGAGTTACTGACAATTACACAATGACAATCCAGTCGCATTCCAGTCGGAGCAACAGTTCAAAGAGCAGCAGCAACAAAAGGAAGACACCAGGCAACAACATAAATAAGGGAATACAACACATTAAATCTGCAGAAATAACAGCAGCAACAATAGCCAAGGAAAATAGCAATGAGATAACAAGAAATTAAACCAGACATATAAATAAAACAGAATTAGTAATCATCGCTAGACTGGGCAGCAGAACAATTCTAAAATGTGCACACACAAAAATGCATGTTCTTCTATAATTTTCTTTTTAAATTAGATTCTTTAATTTATTTCTATAGAAAGTATGTCAATATAAAACCCAATTCATCTAACCTAAAACTGATACTACTAACAAATAAGCATTACTTAATATTAAATTAGTAAAATAAACAGTCACTAAAAATGCTTAAATTATCAGCCATAAAAGCAGCTTTCTCGGAGATGCTAAGCTGAAAACTGAGAATTTCCATATGAATAGAGCAACAACAATTGTCGAAAGGCAGCGCAAATTGCGAATGAAATGAAATATGAAAATCAAACTGCCTTCCCCCAATTGACATTAGCCGGGGCGTGGCGGAGGAGGAAAACATTTCGCGAGGGCGCTCCAAATGCTCAGAGACATGGAAGCGGAGGTGACGGGGCCAAAACAATTCGACTTGTTCGGCTGACAATGGCTTGTGGCCCCCTCGGTCCTGGCCTTAGCCGGGTGTGTAGTCAATTGTAAACACATTTAAACAAAACCCAACGAGACGTGCAGAAAATTGCTGATATGAAAAGTGAAAAGTGCGACCGGAATGCCGCCTACGCCAATTTGTGTTGCCAACATTTTTCGGGTGTAGACGCGAGATGGCCGAAAAGGGCAGGCAACACGGAGCCCAGCCGCAAAATAATGTTATTGATATGAATTGAGTGAGTTTCGCAGGAAGCTAAAGTGCGTGAGCAGGCCGAATAATTATCCTGGCTGCGTGCTCGGAAAACTCTAATTTCGTTGCCTAATTCAGGTATGGGTTTGTTGTGAAATCAAATTAATTGTGAGACTGTGTTAAGGGTGTGCAATAAATAAGAAATAATGGCAAATCAACAGGGCCAAGTACAACTGTTGAATATCAATAATAAGGATTATCTTCTCGAAACATTTAATTGGAAAATAAAAACCAAAAATGTAGATTTAATTATTACTTCTTATTTCTAAATACTAGCCACATGTTGTTAAAGCAAAAGTCTTGCTGTTTACCATTTCAAGTGTTTCTAGAGATCCTGAAAAAGATGTGCACCACAACTTCAGACTTTTGTTTTCTTCAACTTAAAGTAACCCACTTTATTTCATATTTTCATCCCCATTTCTCAATTGGACTACAAAGCATTTGACAGCAAAAAATTCCCCGGCCTAGCAACGACAAAGAAATAATCAAATTTTATGATGAACACGCCTCGACGGGGAATTATTATAAGAGGCCGCGCCAAGAAAAACAAATTCCCAGCTCACAAAAAACTTTGACGAACAATAACAAAATGAAAGAAATGTGCACTTGAGCCGCTGAAAAGTGAGGCAAAGTACATTTTCGCGAGAGGAAAAGTTGTTGAAATCAAAGTACATAAGCAGCACAACAAATAAGCGCAGTTAAAGTACGAATTTTCTCACTGGCTTTGGCCAAATGACAAAGTTAAATAAAAGCCAAGGCAAGGCAAGGCAGGGCACAGCAAGGATGTAACACAAGAAGGACGAGGTGGGAGCTGGCTTGTTGCTAAGTCTGTCACACTTTGAAAAGGATACGGCGCACATGCAATGTGCCTTTGAGCAGCTGTTCTCCTTCTTGTTAAGATTTTGTGGCATGTAGATAAACAGTGGTGGCAGGCGGGGAAGTGCGAGGTTTGAAAAAGGAAAGACATAAAAATTAGAATTATTACCCAAATAAACATAATTAAACCCAGTTTTTTTTTCATTACAATTTTAAAGATTATTTTCTGTTTAAAGTTTAAACTCTGATATTGGTAACTACCACCTTGACCGCATCTGTGCATGGATATGGCGTAGGGTTCTTAGCACTTTCGAGTAGACCGCAAGACATTTGTGAAAGAGCAAACAACAGAAGGCAAACAAAGTCCATTCCAGTTCTCGCACTTTCCCCGGCTCAGACATATGCAAATTTTGTGCGCGAAACAAATTGTGCAATTGTTGCTGCGAGGCGGTGAGAACAAGGCATTTAGCACGTGTGGCACGTATTTCATTTTAGGATCCTGCAAGAATACAGCACGCACCTATCCCCCTATTCCTTTCGCTTTTTGCGAGCGCGGAAAAGCAATGAACCAGGACAAAGGTCGGTGAAAATGAAGAGGGGGCCAGCACCAAAAACCATCTTCGCCAAGGCAAGAATATGGCCCAAATGCACTTTGTGTTTTGGGCCCTTTGAAACTCCATTTTGCTGGCTCACTGGCCTAAAGCCTCATCTTTCTTTAATTCACGGCTGGCCGGGGCTTTCGGGCCAGTTTTATAAATTATTCCATTCCATTAGGGTTCGGCTTTCACGCTTCGCGCTCGCCCGCACGCTGGCTGGCTGCCCGTTTTTGAATCTGGAGCCAAGTGCGAAAGTGGCAAGTGGCAAGTGGCAAGTGGAAAGAGAAAAGTGGCAAGTGGTAAGAGTGTGTGTAAAAATAAATAAATCGCCTGTACTCGTAATCTCCGACAACATTTTTATTGCCTTCTCCCGCCATTTGACGCTGCCCAACCGACATAATCCTCCTTCGCATATAGAAAGGATACATCCGGTGGACACAGGAAGTTTTGTACCATAAAAAAGGCACATAAATCTAAAAAATAGATTTAAAAACATGGCAAGAATTTTGTAATATTTAAATTAATAGATTTTTAACACAAATAAAAGCTTTTTTTATGATAGAATTTCGAAAAGAGTACTATAAACAACTTTCAAGGGTCTGCATTTGAATTTTAATATGTTTATAAAACTGGAAATAGAATAATATTTTTATAACAAAATACTTCCGATAATAACATAGTTTTTCTTATCTTAATCTTGAACCTAAAATGTTTTTTATTTCAATAAATTATAAGAAAAACATTAATATAATACACATAACCATTTTAATAAGCTCTTTCCTTTTAAAGATTTTCCTCTGAATTTCTTCAAGTGTGGACCCTTTTTAGCAGGATCCCCTTGCCTGTTGAGCTATTCCTTATTTACACTTTATATTTATTTGAAATATGAGCTGCCTTCCAGGCTGCCGAGTGCAGCGCTAAATAAACCAGCAAACACGCTCTGGTTCTCGCCTCTCAAATCGTCCCCATGGCAGCTGTCAGTTGGCATTATTATCGTCAACAAAAGACCCGTGGATGTGATACATTCCCCGGACATTACGGCTGGTGGGGCTTACAAGATGACAAAATGCGATTTGAATGGGGGCACTTTCCACTGAGCACCATAAAAGATTTCAATTCCTGCGTGAAGGAGATGAATGTTGGACATTATTGGGAGGTTATAAATGGAATATATTTAGGAGAAACCTTGGCCATTTTTAATACATATAAGTCCTGGCAACACAAGGAAATAAATCATGATGTTTTAAAATAATAAATATCTAGTTATTTAAAGTGAAATCTAATTAAATAACCTTATCTTCGTTTTCCATTTATATTTGTAATGAATATTTATTTAGCGAGGCTACAAAATTAACTATGCACATTTTCCGTCCCTTAAAACCCATTTTAATTAGTTTATAGTATATATTATCTACCATTAAAACCAATTGACAACTGAATTAAATTAAAACAAAGCTTAGAGCCTTTATTTTCTACAATAAAGTGTTCATGAATATATTCTTTAAGCTTAAATTCACTTTGTTTAATTTTGCATGCTCAATTGAAACCCGTAAACAGTAAATAAAAATTTCTCTTCAATAAAAAGGATTTTCATTTATAATTCGAAGCGGCCATTTCGGCTGAAATTCGTAGCTGTAATCCACAGGAGCTGGCGAAATTGAAAACTCATAAATTGCCTTTATTCGCTGTCATTCCATTGGCAACAAAAGTGCCTGGAAAACAGAAACGATTCGAATGCATCAATGGCAGTCCAGTGAAATCCAAATGGAATCCCCACCAAGTCGGGCCAAGGCTAAAACGTTTCAGCCATGGCTTGGCCAGCAGACGGAATGTTGTTTTAGGCACAAATGCTATTTAAACGATTTAAAAGCCCGTTCGACAAATCCCCTCCACTCTCGCCAAAGTACTCAATGAAATTTATATATAAAATTCTGAGGAAATGGCTAGCTTTCAACACAATCTCTTTAAGCATAACAAATTTGATTTATGCCCGTTCGATTGTTTCATCTTACACTTTTTATTGTTAATTGCAACACTCGACCCCCACTCATTCCAATTTAATAATTGATGCCATTGTTTGCTTTAAAAGCAAACAAAAATTTTAAGAAATACATGCATAAATCATTGCAAGATCTGTATGTGCTGTGGGCGGGACGAAAAAATATGTAGAAAGCTGCTGCAGACATCGCTGTATGATTTATGCGCCTAATAAATTCCTGTTGCAACATTCAACGCTAAAACTAAAAGATGCGCTTGCCTGGGAGCACAATGGAGATAAACTATCCGCGGGGCTACAGTCGCACTCAACCCCCGCTCGATTCACGACTGACAGCCAGCGAATTGGAAATCGGCGAACAAACATTTTCATTACTCATACGTCATGGGGGCAGAACCAAACCAAACGAGCCATCGAAAACATTTTGACAGATGCAGCAGACTGCGGAACAATTTCGCATGGTTACATTTTTTAATACACAAACATTTCGTGAACATAGTTTTTTTTAAATGCTACAGAATGGTTTTACACAGGTCGCCAGAAAATGGTAGTTTTTCCAAAGGTATATATTAAAATTCAAAATTTGTTATTTAAGCTTTGCTAAAAGTTCCTAATAATGTAAAGGTGCTAAATATTTTTGCGTATGTTATATCTTTTTCCTGAACAGTGTTATTTTTCCAAGGGAGGAGGCCTGCCGTGGAAAATGCTTTTTGCGGAGTAATGGCCGAGGTCGACACTTCAACGCCGAGTGCTAAAATAGATGCCTTACACATGTAACTCACGCGCACACACACGCTGGCGTACAAAGTCAAATACATTTGCCAGTTTTATGCTTTTCCGGCTCTTCATGCGCTACTCACACCCGCCATTTCCCATTTTCCCCTGGCCAACGTTTTTATTGAAGTTTTCTCCCGTTCGCTCGCCTTTATCAAATGCAATTTACGGATCCCTGACATCGGGCATTAGCACCGCGGCTGCCAAAGTCAAGTGAGGCTTGTTTAACGCACCACAGCAGCTGCTTCAGGTCCTCCCCCAAGATTTTCCCTAGCCCTTACCTTCTGCCGCTGCCCTCTTGATTTTTCCGTGCCCCTCGCCAAGGGGCAACTTTTTTTCCCGGCTACTTTTCGCCTATGGCACTTTTCCACACGCTTTTATTGCTAATTTCTGTTATTGCCAACGTTTTGCGTGAGTTTCGCGCGTTGTCGTAAAAATATTTTTATTAGCCGATCGACGGGTGGCTAAGGAGGCGGAGGGTACCATGGTAGGCCAAGGGCGTGGCCCCGCCCTAACATGTAGGCACATTAAAACCTCTGGGAGCTGATATATTCCAGCCATGAGACACGCTAGGAAGTAAGCTGAATAAATTTTGGTTCTAGGTTTATGTTCTGACTTGCACTTTCTGCCTGATTTCACTTTAATTCTAGCTAAAATATTTATTTAAATATCTTTTAAATTAAAGCCTCCTTTGTGTGTTTTAAAAAAGCAAGAAAACTCTTTCATTTTTCATATAACTAAATATTTATTTTGTTTAGATCATGGACTCAGCTTCACCCTCATATGTTGCTAGAAAAATGAAATATATTCTGTTTAAAATTCATTGAATTTATAGAATTATTCAGTATCAAAAATCGATTCAAATTTTGTAAATAAAATATTCCTCTTAATCAAAGACTAACTAAGAGCTATTGTTTCAAATTTTCCCACCAGCTTCATTGATAAACTGTTCTATCACCGAACTATGTAGGATTTTCTCGCCGCTACTTAAACGGCGAATCACTTATTTATTCAATGGCTGCCAAGTGGAATGGCCAGGTTCAATGTTGGGGAATTTACGGGCAAGTTTGTACCGAGACATCGTAAAATTTAAGTGGTCCCGGGCCCCCGCTCTTCAAATCACTTTTATGGCTACGGCCAGTTAATAACCAAATTTGTCTGCTCAGCTTAAACGTTAAACCCAATTGCTGCGAGATGCGAGATGAGCTTAACCAAAATCGAGGGCCAGACGCACACCGTAACTGAGTTGAGCGGAGCTGAGTTGCCCTGACTGATGTTTTGCGATTTCGTGTAATTTGTGTAATAAATATAAAAGTTGTATTATTATTACAGCGCAAAAAGAGAGGAGGGAAGAGCAGCAAACATTGTTACTGGCTTGCTTGGTGAGTTGTCATAAAACGCAACTCGCTGGCAAGTGTTGTGCACACAGAATGCATTCAGTTTGCCATTACCCATGCCCCCAAGGATTCGCCAACCAATTTGCAATCCTAGATTTTATGTGCTTCGTTTTCGTAGCACACTTTTCTGCGCTCCCTGCTCCTGATACTTGCTGCATCTGCTTTTGTTGTTTTTGCACTTGTCACATCGGAATATAAGTGCAGGCAGCAATTTGCCTAAACGATAAGATTACAGCACGCAAAGGGAGGGAGGTGGAACCAAATCTGGATTTCCAACACCTGACAAGTGCTATATGCTGTTCCATCTCCAAGTCCAAGTGTTCAAGCAGCAGGACATTGCACATCCTGCTCGAGCATGACTGCACATCGATTGCTGCCACACAGTCGTAGGAGCAATATCATCAGGAGCTCTTTTACACACACAAACATTTATTTGTTTTGGCCAAGTGAATATTTGCACACACACCTTATTGCTGTTGCCTGGACACAAAAACAACATAAACATTGGGCAGGAGATTGCCATTGATGGCTTATTCAAGGGAATTTGTCAGCATGCATGGGAATTTATTGAAAAATTCTGAATTTATGCAAATAGTAAACCTACAAATTTCAATTAAAAAATGTGAATAATCTAAGAAATAAAATAAAGCCAATAACCTTTATTGTTTGTAATTTTCCTTTTGTTAAATTGTTTGTTATTATATTTTAGACGAGCCCTTCGAAATAAAAATTCTTATAAAAAAAGAAGGGAAGCTTACTTCGAGAAGCCGAAGCCTTGCAGTTATTACTAATTTACTTTATTATATATATAATTTGTTCCAAGTTTATCCCTGATTATTCAAATGATAAATTGCATTTAAAAATACTTTTACCTAAGTATCTTCAACTCTTTTAACTCAGTCATTCTAGTCACGGCATTCTTAAATACTTTCATCAAAAAATCAATAGATTCAACTATATATATAAAACCGTTTAAATCGGTGCAACTATGTTATCTCCGGCAACTTTAATGGCCGCAATCTGACGGAAAACCAATTAAGTTCGCATTCAAACGGACCGTAAAACGCAAAATCGCAAAATACTTATGGGGGAGGCCGTGTGTGCCACTCACACACTCCCACACTTACACTCACACTCTCACACTCGCACTCTCACATTTATGAGCTCTCCAAAAGCAATTTGATTGACTAACGAATTTATTTGTGGCGTTTCAGCGGAAACAGCTCCAGCTGCAGTTGCTGCAGAGGCACTTCCAGAGGCAGCCATGAGCGAGCAGATTGGCAACAGCAACGGCACCACCAATGGGAGTAGTTCCAGCACCACGGGCCACACGGCCTCTACTGCCATCGCCGAAAGTGCGGCGGAGAGCGGTCCGGACTTTGACGCCCTGCGAGTTGCCTGCGAAGCGCGGCTAAATGGTAGCGGTCATCTTTCGGGTGAGTCTGGCACTTCCTCCCTCTCTCTGCACAGTGAAAAAATATCAGCGAAATAGGTCAATAAACTGCACAGATAAATCAATTAAAAACTAAGGGCAAATATGGCTTAAAGCTTGAAGGATTTCTCTATATATACTCCTTTAAAAATATGCTTCAAATTTGTAATATATACTAATTTAAACTAACCGCTGATATTTTTATGATCTGCCTGCGTTCTCCGCGTGCAAACTGCAATTTCGGTGGCCATTATGCACGAGTAACTTTCAATTGCTGCCCCATTTCATTGCGTTCCCTTTGCTCCCAATAAACAGGCGGCGGTGGACCCCGCTGCGCCGGCACCTTTGATGGCTGGCTTTGTTGGCCGGATACGGCCGCCGGCACTTCCGCCTACGAGCTCTGCCCGGACTTCATCACGGGTTTCGATCCAACAAGTAAGTAAAGTACGCCAAGCGGCGGCGCCTTAACTGTTTATTAAATTCCACAAGGCAACTTCCGTTACGGGGTCAGCCCAGGGATCTGCATATGACATGGAATAACACATACAAAAAAGTACACAGGCTAAAGGGAAATGTGTTTGCATGGGTCTGAATCAGGCTCAGGATGACAGAGTGGGTGGGCGATAGACTCTGTCTTCCATCTAATTGGCCTCATCCCAGGGCTCATCGTTAGATACCCATAAACATAACAGAAAATACGCTCGCAGCCAGGCCAAATCAATTGGAAACTTGTTATGTTTATGCTTTGATTTCGTGTCGTATGGAGAACATAAAATATTCACGGAACCCACCACACACACTCACACAGCCAGATGGAGTCGGTTCCCAAGCTTCTTGAGCCACTAAATTATCCAAGAGAGCGTTCTCGGCAAAATGCTAAAATGTTTTCGGCTGATTTGCCACAATTTACCGAGTTTTTGCTGGAATCAAATGAAACGTCGAAAACAAGGCCAAATTGTTTGTGGCTCCTGGGCAAAAAAGTTAAAGTCAAGGAGGAGAAATATATTTAAAGCTCTAAGGTACTTGAATTGGGTTATTTAAATTTAAGGAATGGGAATCCATATAAAGTTGTTTTAAAAGTGAGGCCATTAATCAGTTTCCTTTCGTCAAGGTGTTGCTGGCAGCTGATGATGCCACATAAAATATAATAAAACAAGGAATGAAATATTATCCTTTAGTTATTCAACTCATTGCTGAATCATTAATTGGAATATCCGGCATCCGGCGAAAGTGACTTGAATTAATTCTCATCTATCTCTCCCGTAATGCGGCTTTAATTAATAATTAGCAAAGTGCATTAATAAAGCAAAAGCTGAAACAAAACAAAAACTAATTAAATATGCAAGGAAAACGTTGATTAACTCGGTCACTAAAGCAAACATAAAAAAATAATGCAAACACTCGGTAGAAATGCCATTTGAATAAATGAGTATTTGTATAAATATTTGAAGCAATTTATGGAATAAATCATTTGCCGCGCGCTGCATGTCAATTTGCATTAATGGGTGGGGATGTGCAATATGGGCCAGGCCAACAAGCCACCAGCTTAGGGACCCACCCCCTTCAGCTACCCCCTTTTTCGGCCATGACCAGGACACAAAAATGGCTAAAGTTGAATGACTTTTTTTCGGTATGCCACACAGAGAGGGAAAAAAACACAAGGCAAAGGAGCGAGGACCGAGAAAGTGCTACTTTCACTACATTTAGCCTGTGGTTGGCGACGTTCATCCCCTCTTGGGGTCGCCGCCAGCTTGTACGAGATTATGTGCTTTTGGCACTGCGCCGCCATTAACTTTTATGGCACTTCCGGTCGCCGGATGTCGATGTGGTGAGCTACGGCAGCGGAGCAGCAGAAGTGGGCTTCCCCTCGCCCAGCTACTTATCTGCCACAAGGCGCGTATACGTGATTTTCTTCGTCTGCGTGCCAAACGACGATAAATGGTTTCGACGAAAGATCATCATCTGCGGTCCCTAGAAGCCGGAAAAAAGTGTAAAAGCTGAGAAAACTCACCTTTGAAATTCCCTCACTGGAATGCAGCCATTGCTATTTACTGCACACTTCCGGAAAATGCCACTCGAAACGAAAACTGCACCGAAAACTTGGTAATTCGCAGTCGAACAGCACTCGACATGCCACAGGCAAAGCTAAGTTTTTCCTCCGCCCAAACTTTGCCTTGATTGGACTTGAATAAAAACCCTGGTTTGGTAAACAACAACAGGATGATTGTGCAATTTTTAATTCATGCATTAAATGGATATATAGTTTATGTTTCAAATTCTGGCCACAACACTTGTTTGCGGTTGGCCCGGTGGAACATGCCATAAATCAGGGTTAATACAATTTAAATACGCTGGCTAACCACAAAAGGCAAATACGAGCTGTGCAAATATGGGAAATATTTATACAAGAGTCAATCAAAAAATCACGCATTTTTAGTGTGGGTAAATATTTGTGCTGCACTAGGCAGTGAATTAATTCTGGGAAACAAATGCAGGGGAAAAAAAGCCTAATAGAATATAAATCCCAACCTTTCTGTTTTGCTTATTACTAAAAACTATATTTTATCCACAGGATATGCGCATAAGGAGTGCGGACTCGATGGCGAGTGGTTCAAGCATCCGCTGACCAATAAAACATGGTCCAACTACACTACCTGCGTGAATCTGGACGACCTTGAGGTAAGTTGATCCTGCGAAGCAGCGTGCTTAATTAATTGGAATTTATCATCTGCAGTGGAAGCACAATGTAAACCTGATCTATGAGATTGGCTACGGCATCTCGCTGCTGGCCATACTGCTCTCGTTGGCCATATTGGGTTATTTCAAGTAAGTTTCCTCCTTCATCTTTATACAGCTTCCCAGGATCCCACAATCCCACAATCCTCCAGTTGACAGGCTTCGCTGGGAGCATGAAAAACCACTTGCGGGTAATGAGGCTCGCCGGTCGTTATATTATGACTGCTGCTGGGCGCCTGGCGCCAAAAACGAAATTTATTGACGGCAAGCAAATGCGACAGTGGCTTAATCAACTGCCAACCTGAATGTGCTTACTGTGTGTCGGAAATGAGAAAATACTTAGCTTGTTTTAGCCAGTTCTTCTCACAATGCTTGCTTGCTGCAAGCAGGATATCGATTCATTTCCCAGTGCCGGCAGACCAATTAGTGCTCTCGGTTTGTTTATCGTCCAGCTCAGCCCAGTCGTCTGGAGATGAGGATAAGGAACGTATAAAGGACGCTTCAGATAGATAGGGCCATATCCCAGATAGAAGTGTTTTAAATTGTGTGCGAGAGGCAAATAAAGCCAGGCTGCTGCTGCTGCTGCTGCTACCGACGTGTGGGAATTTCGGTCTGCCCTAAAAGAGGGGATAATTAAAAGTTTAATGACAAAGCAGCGTGACCAAATGAATGAATGAATAAAACCCCCCGTTCACTTCAAACAAATGTAATGAAAATTCCAGGAAATTTCAATTTAAAACACACAATTTATTTGGTGAATTGAAGCAATATAAAGGGTGTGGCTTATTGGAAATGTGGGTTAAATTAGGCAAAGGACTGAAAGAGATATTTAATAAAAGGTTAATTTCATTATAAATTGTGTAATTTTATTTGAAGAAACTTTAATCTATCTACCCTTAAAAATTTTATATTAATAACAACCCTTAAATCTGGCAAGCCAGAATCGATTTGTGGTGGGAAAAACTAGTTTTCTATTCATTTTGACCCCAATCGAAGAAATTGAGCAAGAATTCTCCTATCTCTTGTCAGTTTGAAATGAACTTTGGCCTTTTCACTCCAGCAACTGCTGGCCAATCCAATCTGTGGCTGCCAACCGCCTTGTGGCAAAATGCAAATTCGTCAGCGGACAGAATTGCAATTGTAGGAGTCACCACACCCCCCTCTCCCCCAATAAAAGTGCCTGTCCAAGTTATTCTATTCGCATATTTGTCATTCGATTATCCTGGTCCAGGTCCCTGAAGTGCGCCCGCATCACGCTCCACATGAATCTGTTTGCCTCGTTTGCCGCCAACAACTCCCTGTGGCTAATATGGTATCTGCTGGTCATGCCCAATACGGAGCTGCTGCAGCACAGTCCGGTAAGTGGGCTCACCTGGCGTATGCGAAATGTTTCAATTACCATACCCATACCCATATTCATATCCTTTTTGGCCGATTTTAGGTCCGCTGCGTGGCGCTACACATCAAGCTGCACTACTTCCTGCTGTCGAACTACTCGTGGATGCTGTGCGAAGGCTTCTACCTGCACACAGTCCTGGTGGCGGCTTTTATTTCAGAGAAGCGCCTGGTGAAATGGCTGATCGCCTTCGGCTGGGGCTCACCGGCTCTCGTCATATTCGTGTACAGCCTGGCCCGCGGTTTGGGCGGCACGCCCGAGGAGAATATGCAGTAAGTGAATAATAAAGAAGATTGGTACACTGGGAAAAAGAATGGAGTACATTTTAGGTGTTTTAAATTACTAAAATGATGTCCTAAGTTAACAATTTTTAATAATTATGGTAAATACTTTCGGGTAAGGGTAAACTTAACAATTTTCTCTGGGTGTTACCGCAGTTTCCTGAACTTTCCAAAATGCTAATCGATTCAATCAGAAATTCATCCTGTGAATCACATCGTCCTTGCCTACCTTCCAGCTGCTGGATGAACTCCACCGACTATGATAATATCCTCGTGGTGCCTGTCTGTATGTCCATGTTCCTCAACCTCCTGTTCCTGTGCAATATTGTGCGTGTGGTCCTGCTGAAGCTGAACGCTCCGGCCAGCATCCAGGGCAGCTGCGGACCATCCCGAACAGTCCTGCAGGCATTTCGGTAAGTTTCAACCTTCAGCAGCTTTGACACAAAACAAAAAAAAAAGGAAACGTAACGAAAACAAAGAGGAATGAATACCTTCCCCCTAAAACCTGTGGAGAACTCTCAACTGGCCCACGGGGCGAATGCGTAATTATATTTTGTTTCCCTTGTATTTATCGTGGCGGACCCCGTCCCTCTGCCGACAGCTCTTTTATTGTTTATTCGTTCTGCACTTGGAAGTTTGCTTCATTTTACATTTTAAATTACGCATACGCAGCGTTGACTTGCATGTTAATACACACCCGAAAACAAAGCTTAAAAAAAGAAACAGAAAAACAAGGCATTATATTACGACCGATTCCCCTCGTCTCATCCTCGTTAGGGCCACGCTGCTGCTGGTTCCCCTGCTTGGCCTCCAGTACATCGTTACGCCGTTTCGCCCGGCGCCCGGACATCCCTGGGAGAATACATACGAAATCATCTCAGCGTTTACGGCCTCGTTCCAAGTAAGTAAAATGTTTTCGTTCCCGTTCTCATTCTCGTTTTTTTTTTTTTTCTGTTCAGGCTTTTGTTTCGCACGCTTTCATAAAATCACTTTACGACTCTGAGCCAGCTGAAAAGTTATGATGTTAGTGTACGCTTTTTGCAACTGGGAATGCAAATAAGCCAGGCGCTGGCATTACTGGCATGCCGGAGAGCCAGCTCATTAGATGCTGGAATCAATAAGGAAAATACAAGCCATGTGGAATTTTCGCCATTGGTATTTGGCCAAGACTTTGGCATATTAAAACGCTGGCAGAGATTGACCCGTGGTTCCCCCTGGAAGAATGCCACGCTCTGCTCTGCTGGTTGCCCGACAGCAAGTTGAGCATGAAATGCACTCCCGCACGAAGGAGGCGCTCATAAAAGCCAACCGAGCTTGTCCCTCCGGCCAAGTCAGTCATTTACAGCCAGCATTTACAGTCCGTTAACATATTTCTCTTAAAGAACAGGAAAATCTCCAGCTGGCAGCAAAACTCGCCTCGTCTGGGTTAAGTCCCCCAAGCAAACGGTGTCTCTGGTAAATGGTTTGCAGTCGCAGCTTGGCTGATTTGCAAATGCAAATGCAGAGTTCATTTCATTTGTTACATCAAAGGAACAGGATCGGGGAAAGTGCATTTATTGAATCAAACAAAAAAGTGCGGTGTACTCTGATAAATGAAAGGGTTTTATTTTGGCTTAACTTAGAGGTGAGACTCGCTGAGTTACTGTATTCCTTTGAGAAGCGATTTGTAAACTTTCTCAATCATTTAAAAGTATTTTAAGTCCTTAAGATCTCTTAGAAAACATTTTTGTCACAACATTAAAGACAATCCCCTGACAGTTGGCATTTTCAGGACACTTACAATCGTGACATTTCTAGAAATTGAATTCTTGAAACAAAAGCAAAAAGTCCATTATCCTGCGAATAAACATAAAACCTTCTTGGGTGTGGCTTAGCTGCAGATGAGTTCCTGCTTTCCTCTTTGTTTTATGTGTTTCAATGAACGATGTCACCTCTTCCTGAGCCGCTTTCGTCAGTGTCAATCGATTGATGAAATCTCCCTTGCGCTGGTAGAGGGACCTTCCTTGTGGCTTATTTATTTTATTTTTTATTGTTTTGTTTTTCTTTACCCGCATTTGTTGTGAAGATGCCAAAGTTTTCCCTTCGTTCTGTGCGGTTGCATATAATTTGGATTTATTGTGGCAGCCGTACTGACGACGTCGAGAGTCATAAAAGATTCATTCCCTGCAAGTTTTAAGCTGCGCAAAGAATATCAAATTATTTCTGACTCGACTAAAGATGGCTTTTTGCAGTTGGGGGAAGTCGCCAGAGCCCGGAAATACTTGCATCAAAATGAGAATTTATATGCACTGTAAACGTGTTTATTCGGTTGTTTTTATGCCAAAATCAGAAACTTGCTGCAATTGGCATTTCACAGCTTGCAAGCATTTCCACAGCGCTTTTCCACTGGCTTTCCCATCTATCTTCCCAGCCCCAAAGTGCTCAGGGACATTTGGTATTTAGCAGATGTGCAGACAGAACACGATTTACTTAAATTGAATTAAAAACTTCCGCTTGGCAGAGAGCTAACAGGGGATAAACAAACGCCGGATGTCAACAGAAGTAGTAGTGATATTTAAATGGCAAGGACTGTTGTCCTGTTTGACTTGACTTTGAATAATTTTTGCGAGTCTGGTAATTGTTTTACTTAAGCTTATTAGCTAGCTAAAATGTTTTGCTACCAACTGAAAAACATTTAAGTCTCGTCTAATAGAATTTAGCAACTTTGTTTTTTTTTAGTTCAAGAACTAATCACTCTTTAGTCTAAATCCTCAAACTTAAGCACTTTGCTTCACAGCTTAATTATAAATGAAAAGAAAAAAGAAACAAGAACAGTAATCTGTCCAAAACTTTTTTCACAGAGGGCTCTTGAAAAATGGCACAAACTAAGAGAGGAGGAAACATAGTTTAAGCGAAAGCTTTATAAACGAAAAAGCATGGAGAGAGTAAGGGAACTGGATTCAACTAAATTCCAAGTCCTGTGAATATATATTGTCTGTCCATTGTGTTCCACACACATTTCTATTATCCTTTCTGTGGTCAAGCATATTCCGGAACCAACTGTGCTAACCATAACAACTAAATAACAACAAACTATGGAGAATGGAAGTGTTTTACATAACAAAAGGGAGCAGAGGAAGTCAAAACTGTTTTAGTTTCAGAATTGGCTAAAAGAAAAAAATAAAGAGAGAGCAAGGAACATATGAACACCATTTAAATACTGTAAATCCTAGAACGATTTTAGTTTTTTTCAAGATTTAAGGGATGTTAAATTAAATCAAAAATCAAAATGAAATCAATGAAATCAAATTAAATTTATTTTCTAAACTTATAAACGTAACTTACTTCTATAACTAATTAAGAAATAAATCAATAATCCACAACTATAATATTGCCTCAACTCACAGAACATAACTCAAACATATTACATACCTGACATCCCAAATATTTTCTGTTTGAGCCCAAGAATCTCTCAGAAAGATAATCAGTAAAACGCCCAGAATTTCTACGTTTACAATCAAATAACGAAATGTCTTATTTGCAATATGCTGGGAAAAGCAACAAACCCTATGCTGATGATGATGGGACTAGAAGGTAAAGACCTAGAGGAGCGAATGGACGGCAACTGCGGCTGATTGAGTCCATGATGGGCCTCCGTGAGTAGTGGCAATCAAACGAAGCCCCTCGCCGAAGTGCGAACGAGAAATCCTGCCGGCAGTCAATGCACGTACACCCGGCCATACATTAAATATTTACATACATAGTATATGTATATGTGCGGCCGCCTGCGACAATCAGGCAGAAAGTGGAGAGACAAATGGCCAGCAGTCGGTTCGGATCGGATCGAAGGGGGGATCCCACGACAGGACGAAGGACCAGAGCTCGTTCAAGTGGTGGTCGTCTGACAGGCGAAATGAATATTGCGCCAGCCGCGGGCCGAAGTGGGGAACATAACCAAAAGGAACAAGCTAAAATTGTATTATGTATTGTATTAGGACCAACTGACGGGCAACAAAGGACAAGGGAGAGGGGAACTACTGGGAAATAACGAATCTGGGAATACTCTTTCAGGGTATTTATTCCTAGGGGAGGTTTTTGAATTTAAATCAACGAGAGAATATGAAAAAGGCAAACCTTTCTTTATCTTTTTGTTTTATTTTGGCCAGACGGCTTAGAGTCAACTACGAATACCCTTTGAAAGCGTAGCAAAAAAGGACCAAAATAATAGGCATTGTAATAAGGACAACTGCGATAAGCTCCGGCGATAATTTAGCCTGCCCGCCCACTCTATTCATATTACATTCGTCCTATTCCGTCTCCTTTCAGGGTCTGTGCGTGGCCACTTTGTTCTGTTTCTTCAACGGCGAGGTGATTGCCCAAGTGAAGCGCAAGTGGCGGATGATGTGCTTCAGCAACCGGCCGCGGACAAACTCCTACACAGCCACTCAGGTCTCGGTAAGATTTCTACTAAAGCTTCACACGCTTTGAGTCCCCCATCCCTACCTTCTGCCTTCTTTATTTTTGACTTTGAACCACGGGTTACGGCGCGTATGCGTAATGCAGCAGCAACACTATAGTAGCTAGCACACTTTTAGCACTCACACACAGCTGATTGGCCTCTCTTGAAACGCATTAATCGCATGCAAAAATAATAATAATATTAACTAAAAAAAAATAAGCAATTAAGACAGTTACAGAAGCCGACGCACCGTTGCCAACCTGCCAACCACCATGATAGCAAATTCTCAGTTCTTTTGATTGTAGTTCGTGCGCTGCGGACCGCCACTGCCAGGAGAGGAGAAGGTATGACTAAAGGACATGTCGGCCAAGCGACGAGCCTCCTCCGGCCCCCATCATCACCACCACCAGCAGAATCCGGATCACCAGCCCTTGGATCAGCATCGAGCCCGCAGCCAGAGCCTGGCCAGTTCGTCGACCTTCCTCGAAGGCTGGCGCAATCGGATGCCGTTCCTGAAGCGTCGCCAAACCATCGACAACTCCCGCCAGTGCCAGCCGCTGATGGAGGAGCGCGAACTGACGCTGGCACCAGCCAAATCCGAGGTGGGTGTGGCCGATATGCCAACATTGATGACAACCATAGCAGAGGATGTGGCCGAAGCGGTGGCAGCTGGGACATCACAGGAACCGGCAGCTGGGGACTCTCCGGATTCACGGACCACCGGCGATGGCCACCAACACCATACCAATTCCAGTCTCGGTTCCAATGGCATGGGCACAGTAATCGTGCGAATGGAGGGGGCTGGCCAACAGCACATGGCCGATGAGGCGCTCTAGGTTAAAACCCTGCGAGTCACACAACATCTCATAGTTTAAGCCGCTGAAATACCAAAACCAAAACAGGTCAAGAACCCGAGCCCCACCAATAGTAGCAGCAGACCCTTAGAACCCATGATGTTCCTGAAGTAAATGGAGGTTTCAAAGTCATAATTCGGGTGCCCTAAAGTATGTTATGTTCTTTTTAATACTTTTCTTGTAAGAGATTTTGTAATAGTTTTTTTAGGGTATTTTTAATTTTTTTTCCTTCAATATTTTATGGCATACCCGCAGCCACCCAAAGTATAGCTCTTACAACTTCCACATACTTTAATGACGCCCTAACAAAATTCCTGGGCCAGCTGGCGGCTGAAATAAACTTCGCTGCATCCTGCAGCCGGCTAAATGTTAAGTTTTCATAGTATATTCCTCAGTTTTCCTTGGTTTCCTCAGAATGCAAAATGCGGAATGAATTTCAGCCTCCGGCCGGTGAATGCAACATATTTATTGTACCTATGAATGTAAGAATTTACGTGGATATCAAATATCATTGTTGTTTTAAGTGTTAAGTGTATCCTAGGACAGACCCAGACGCAGCACGCCCCCTTCCCCGCATATATATCTCTCTCTCTGTGGTAAGCTGAGCTTTCTGGCAATCGCTTTTAGTGTGTCTATGAATGTACGCAGATGTAATAAAATTTTAATTAAATGTATATGTATGCTAAACATTTCCAAGTACCTCTGGCTCTGCCCTGCGCAGCTAATTAGTCAACTTTCAGTTGGTTTAATGAAACCAAGAGTGGGCTGTCAGCAACAGCAGGAACCACAGCAAAATAGCAATGGCAATGGCAACGGCGACCCCAACTCGAACCTAATGCTCAATTAATGAATGCCATTTGAAGTGAGCTCCACAGCACTTGTTCCCCGTGGACGTGGACGGACGTTGGCCAGGTTGAAAGCCCAACAGGTGCTTACGGATTCCATTTAGCCGAAAATTTGTTTGTGTGGCAAATTGAAGCCTTATTTGCAATGAACGAGAAATGAGAAGTACCTGGCTTCAGGGCGAAAACAAATAAGAGGAAATTGTGAAATACGTTTTGTCTAGAGAATAAAGTAGGCTAGAACCACTTCAAGATTTACAACTGGTAAGTATGGGTAAGTTTTATTGAATAATCTAGTAAATAATTCCAAAGTTTATGAGCTTTTGTGAAATTTTAAATAAAAGCTAAGCAGTAGTAAAAAAAATAATATAATAAAAGGCTCCTGAGTGCCATAAAACCCTAAGAGCTATAAACAAAATTCTAAAAAATGCTAGAAGTACCTAAATAATTACAAAAATATTACAAGAAGGGAAACTATGTCCAGACCGGGCCAGGACAAGCACCACACTGCAGTGCTGTCAACATTTGTTGACACTTATTGAGGACTATCCGTTGAGGTCTGGCTCTGGCTTGGCCATTTCCCGTTGGTGGTTTTTAATGATGTCCCTGCAAGTGGCACAATGTGTGAATGGGAATGGCAGCAGGTGTGGGCGTGGCACCCGGCCAGTGATTGTGCGGCAGACACGTGTCCTCGCTGTTGGCCCATTGTGCGGCAGAATGTTTTATGCATGTAAAGTGTGTGCGATAAGTGGCATTTCCACATTGTACACTATCAGTGTGCACTACCAGCACTCTCAGTTTCATTTTCTCTTCCTCCTCCCTCCCCGCACACACTCATAATTCTGCAGATTATTCGCGCCCGGAAGCATAGAGTGAACATGATGTTGTTTACAGCCCAGGTTGATATCGCTCATACGCCACGTATGCGCCCGGAGTAAACTTTCCCCATCAGCGAGCGAGGCAACAGGCAAATGAGCTGCTTAATTCACCATGTGTTTGTACGACTCGAGGGCTGGCAGCCATCGAAAGTGAATTTTCCAGAAGGGAAAACATTTATGAAAGCCGCTTGAGCTCGAGCGATACATAAGTGAGAAAACAAGCCACTTATTTCACTTAAACAGGTAATCTAGCACGAAGTTGAAAACTAGGTATCTGAGGATTAAATTACAACACTTTAAACAGCTATAAAAACGGTTCAAATTTTTATTACATTTTAGTAATCCTTACAGGAAAATATTTCATGTATAAAATTTGTTTAAAACTAAGATGGAACAATAAAAAAATGTTTAAAAATTTAAAACAAACATATTGGTCAAAACCTTTTCTGTAAACTCAATAAATTTGGGTAAGGAACCTTCTGTTTTTTTTTTAAATTCTTTAATTTTAACTTAAGAGTTGCTACACAAATTTGTTTCTCTTTGTAATCTTTTTTGAAAATGATAACTAAGCCGAACGCAAAATAGCTGTAGAGTTTGTAAGAGGAACTTGGTTGATCATAAAAATAAGCCAACAATGTAAAAAATTATATTTTAAATCGGAAATTTTTTTGAGAAAAACGAATATTCATCAAATTTATACTAATAATGAAGGGATGCCTTCTTTTAAAGAATATAAAAAGCTATAAAAATGTGGTTACGGCTTAAAGAAATGGTTTTCTGCCATCGTCATTGCCCGTGCTGGTATTTTGCGTGACTCGCACATCCAGGTTCTGAGGGGATAAGTGCATTGCGTTGGCCTTCAACTGAAATTTATGGTGCGGTAGGTCACAAATAATGCATAACCTGGCCAAGTTGCAAGTGCCGTTTGGAGTCCCCCAACTCTTGGCCAAGTTGGTCTACTTTCGGTTTAGATTTCGTCTTGATTTTGACTCTGGTTACGTGTGGCCTGGCTTGGCAGTGATTTTTTGTTTGGCATTCGAGAGTGCACTTTAATTAAAAATTTTACCAAAGCGAAAAGGGTGTGTGTGTGTGGGTGTGAAGGGTGTTTGAATAGAGTTTCGCATACGCCCTGGTGTGCGGCTTTTAATTGAAGTGCTGCCAGAGTTGAGGCTGCTGTTGTCGCCTGTGTATTTGCATAATGAACTCAATTAAAAGTTGGATACTTCGTCACTCCTAGCCCACTGAGGTTAGACTTAAGCTACTGGCAGGAACTGTTTAACGTGGCTCTCCTCCGACTTCTTTCCTTCGCGGTTTTACTCCTTTCTGTCCTTGAGCAGCAGCTGCATTCGCTGTCCCACCAATCCCAGTGGCTTGCGGGGAACCAGATGACACGTGGATTGCCTGAAATTTATAGGGGGTTACATCGGGATTTATATGTAGCCTTATTACTCATACTTGTAGATAATTTTCTCGCGGTCCGCCCAGGGCCAAGATCGCTCCAGTTTATCCAGCCTGAAGAGCAACTGTTAGGGTGAAATATTATAAATTTAATGATATGGTATATGGAATTAAATTTTGCTAAAATCCTGTTAAAAAATTCCACAAGAATCAGGTGTGACTGCTGAATTTCTGAGTGAGCTGATTGGAATGCGCGTCGACAGCCATTACCTTTTGTGTCTGTCCCTCGGCGGAGTCCTGGGCTGGGGCCTGCGGTGTGGGCGTGGCAGGGCGCACCTTTGATTGTTCCGGCTCCAGGTGTGACTCCTTCTTCCCCTCACTTTGCTCCTGCTTTAGCTCCGGCAGCTCCTTCTTTTGGTGGCCCAGTGTCAGTTCGCCATCGGCCTCGGCATCGTTAATGCGCACCTTGGGCACATTGCGCAGATTCCAGGTGTAGGTGGTGTTTAAGAAATCGCTCTCGCTGTCGCTGTCGCTG
This sequence comes from Drosophila ogumai, assembly GCA_018904815.1. NCBI lineage: Eukaryota > Metazoa > Arthropoda > Insecta > Diptera > Drosophilidae > Drosophila > Drosophila ogumai. The sequence goes on along the minus strand of JAEIIJ010010361.1, from coordinate 5,198 downwards.
TCCTCGTCCCCGTCCTCATCGGAGGGAAGCGCTTCTGGCAGTTTTATGAAGTACACCGCGTCGCCAGCCTCCTCCAGCTCATCCTCAGTTGCCGTGTCATCGCTTGCCTCATTTGAGGGATAATTGGCTTCCGATGCATAATCCGATTCCGGCGTGACATCCTTCAGCAGCTTTGATTGCTTGACACCTTCAGCGGCAGCTGAATCCTCCTCATCCTCATCCTCATCTTCCTCGACCTGCACCAAATCATCCTCATCACTGTCAGTGTCAGCTGGCTGTTCCCCATCATCCCTCAGCTCGAAGTCGAGGGCATCCTCGTCGTAGGAGAATTTACGCTGCACATAGGTGTCCTCTGCATCCTCTTCCGACTCGCTCATCCGGCCAAAGCTCTGCGAGACGGTGGCCAAAGTAGAGGTAAGGATTTTGGGTATTTCGGCAATGGCCGACAGCTTGCGTTGCATCTCCAGCAGGCGCATCTCGATAGAGCTGGCCCGAATCCGTCCTAAAGGAAATCCATCAAGGTGGGTTGTTTGTTTTTTTCAGGGGATTTGTAATTTATTAAAGCCACAAACACAGACACAAAATATCTAAAATTATATACACAAATGGGAAAGAAAACCCTGCACTGAGGGAAAATATATCCACAAGTCATAAAGTCCGATTGAAATATATACGAAATTAAGCACTCTCAAGGCAAGGATATTCCTGATTTAAGGATAATATTTTGTCTCAGCACGGGGTTAAGACTAATGCCTGGGGTTAAGCCGGTTAGCTGGCACTCCCCTCACTTGGCCTTGGAGGCGCTGGGCAGAGCCAGCAGCATATTCTCGATGGTGCTGGAGCGCAGCTCCTGGTTGTCGCCCACCTCCGCGAAGAAACGCCGGATGTTCCGTACGATGCGATGGTGGGGCAGCTCCTGGACACGCACGAAGGAGTTACACGGGAATCGAGGACAGGCAGCGGAAGGTGGAGACCAGTGACCGGATACCGGAAAAATGGGGAAAAAGGAATGGGTTAGTTTCGATGGCGTGTTGTTGTTGGCATGCAATCGTGTGGGTGCTTCACCTGCTCCTCCTCGTCGGAGGACTCGTCCTCGCTAAGCTCAATGACCACCTCGTTGCCCTCGTCGTCCAGCTGGGTTTTGGTTTTCTTTTTCTTGGGCTTCGGCGGCTCCGGGGGGTCTTGCCACATTATCGGATGCCAACAACGCGAGCCAAGCAGGGGGGTTGGGTGGAAGTCTACAAAAAGATACAAAGCCAAGTGAGTACCAGGGGGGGCGCAGCTTATCTACTTTAACAAGACGGATTTTTTTTTTTTTATATATTAATTTGTTAATATTCTCTTTTTCTAGTTAAAATGAGGTTGACGGTTTCTTACCACTTGGCGGCGGCAAAGGCTTGGGAATCCGCATGACAATCGACTTCTCCTCGCCGGCCTCGAACTGTCCCATGGGATCGTCCTCCTCCATGCTGTTGGAGACAGTGGTTTGCTCATTACATAAGTTAAAACGTTGGCCCGAAGAGAGAGCCATAGGGGAGAGGGATCTGGGGCAACCTACTTGCGCAGCAGGAAATGTATCTTCTTGGGCGTTGCGTTGATTTTCTCGTGGGCCTGGGACAGAGTCAGCTGCGTGGCGTCCTCCTCGTTTATCTCGAGTATGATGTCGCCCAGGCGAATGCCCGCTTTGTCGGCCAGACCGTCGGGGGTCACCTGCAAGTCCAAAAGGATGAAATCGAGAGCGACACTGCCGAGGCCCCTTCGGGTCCTTTCACTTTCCGCGGATCAAGAGGCGACCACTAAAAACCGCACGTCGCGAGCTTCGAGGCGCAATTGAACAGGCATTTGCGTACTTTTGAGTTTAGGTTCGGAAAATATCGCGTATACGCGATGCGTGGAGGAACGACAGATACAGATGACATCTATACGAGATGGGCTAAGACGGCTGCTCGGGCAAAGAAACCCCCAGAAATAATGAAAAACAATAAAAACTGAAAGCAAAACATAGACTCGCGGCGGTATTTTTAAAGGCGCCAAAGTGGACTTGCTTAATACCCTGGAAAGTTATCCACAAACTATTTCATATATTTACACATCTAAGATGATTCTACAACATCTTAGATGATTAATCAATGAATTATTGTGTATTATGTTATTTATTTTATTATAAAAAGAAGCAAGTGCAAACAACATTTTCACTTTCATTTTTTTGTACCCTATATTCTGTCCAGAGATTTAAATATAGCTTTACATTATATTTTCCTTGACAAACTCTTAAGCCAGTTCATCATACCCTACAGACACTTGCCCTCAAAAGAATTAAATTCAAAAATAAAGCAAACAAAGCAAATTTTTCTTTTAGACAAAACGCGAGACGTCAAAAGTAAAATGTTGCTCAAAAGCCGAAAGCAATACTAATATGTAGTTGTGTGTGCCTTATGGGAAAACACTTTGCCTACATATACAGTACAGTACAAGCCAGGGAAATAGGTTTGGACGATATTTAAAAATATTTAAAATATTAAATCAAGTTTACCTTTAAGGAATTTCACATAAATATTCATCGATTAAATGTAAAAATATACCTTATGTGGGATATTTTCCCCAGTTCTTCAACTAAATCTATCCAAACCTGATCCATATTTCAACGACTCTCATGGTAGGCATTATTTATATATGAGAAAAGAAGTGGAACTCGCCTAACCCAAATATTGTACATTCACTCGAGACTCAAGTGAGCCAAAAGATATACTGGGCAGGGGAGTAAAAAAAAAACAAGGCAGAACGAAAGACGGGGCGCGGCAGGTGCAGATGCCAAAAACAATAAAATGTTTCCTTCTATATGGCGGCAGACAATTTGCATTCGATGTGACTTCGTCATAGCATAATTGGAATTCAAATTTGACTTCAGATTGCTTGTCGTTCTGGCCCGCGACCAAAACGAAAACAACAACAGCCAAAAAAAAATGGAAACAATGACGAAACGGCAATTGCAGCTGTCTAAAAGCTACAGGGAAATCTGGCTAAAACATTTTCCTATTTTTTAAACATTCGCCTAGCCACTTTTTCAAAGGCATTTCTATTTTAAGTAACTTTTCTCCTTGCTTTTTCTTAAAATAAAAGTCTTTTATTGAATAATTATTGATTATTATTAAGCCAAAGTAAAATAATCCTGCATAACCTAATGTTGAAAGGGAGCCCAGACTGTAACCCGAATATTGGTTCAATTTAACCAGCTGCGGCCGTTCCCAGGAACCCGTAGAGTACTTTGGGGGACAACTTACCTGGAAGACTGTTAACGGCATATGGAACTCGGCGCCACCGGTGATAAGGAAACCCCATCTGGTATCATCCTTGGAGGCATACGCATCCGAGTCGATGTCGAAGGCGGGAAAGCCATCGGTGTCGCCGATGCCGCAGGATACCTTGATAACGGGCGCCCTCTTCCGCGTCTCCGGCACCGACCAGACCAGTCCCAATGGCTCCGGCATCGCTTTTTGTTTACCCGCTCGTGCTCTTCGAAGAGACGCCGGATCTCTCTTCCTATCCGCTGGTTTTATTTATAAATTCGCACTCGCGCTGGCGGCACTCTTGCTTCCTCCGTTTGTTCACTTTTCCTATTTTCCGCTTTTCTATTTTCTCAGCTATTTTCCTTGGCTCTCTTTGCCTGCGGAACTTTTAGTTGCTCTTTTCCCAGTAGTTGTTGTTTGCCTGTCAAAATTTCGCCCGTGCAAAAATATTATTTGTATTTTGCCGGCTTTTTCACCACAATCTGAATAGCGTTTGCTTTTCCACTTTTCCACTGCTGTTGACTGAAACTTCGGCTCGTCGGCGAAATCTTGCCCAATTATGGGGCTTATATAATCGCCAGAATTATATAATCACTAAATCTTGAGCTGCAAGTGCGTGAAAGTGCAATGGAAACTCCAAAAATTTCGAACACACAAGACCACAGATGTTGGGAGCACTTTGTGGGCTAATTATGGAAAATGTATTTAACACTTTATGGCCTTTGGCTAGTCGACTGCTTCTTTTTTGTGTGATTTTTTTTTTTTTTTGGCTTCTTCTCGTTTTCACTTCCACACGACTGCACTCGACTTGGGCAACTGAAATAATTTTCGAGAAGTTTTCCTTTGTGGCTGCAACTATTCCATTTTCCTCTCAGTCTCTCTAGTCCTCTCCTCTTTTTGGCGTGTTTTTCCTTTTCTTAGATAATGTAATGCCGCAAAATTGTTGCATTCATGTTGTCGTTGTTTTTTGTATTTTCTTCAGGTTTGTTTAAGAGTTTTTTGACAGTGTTAGTTAAAAAATGAAATTGTGTTATCGAGTTTCTTTTATAATCGTAAGTTCAATTTGGTTTTCTTTAATGTAAAGTCAATAAAAATGTTAGGCACGAATTCTGTTTTAAATATTTATAACAAAATACTTAAAAATTTGTAATATATATAAAGATAGAAACACCAATAAAAAAGACCAACTTTCCAAGAATGCTAAGCGATTACCATATTTATACTGTGATTTCATGCTTAATTACAGTCATTATGATTCCTACAATTACTACATAACAATAAAGACTGCTAGCTACATAACATAGTAAAAAATCGATATATATTGATCAAGTTAGCAATGGGAATCATCCTAGAAATGAGCAGCTGTTGTTTAAAGCAACCGACTGTTTGTCCAACCACAGGTGCCCCGACAGAGCCAACTATCAGGTATTAAAGCCACGTAAACAACTTGAACGTGCCAAGCTCACAAGCAAAATATTCCGCTTGTCAAGTAAACAACAATGGAAACTCAGAATTTCATATGTGAGAGAAAGAAAATTTCAAGAGAATGGCCCCAAAAACAAGTCACACACACCTGATGGAAAAAATTCGATTAGCACGGGGAATACTGCATGCTGACACAACCTACATATACACACAATCAGATGTTCAAGGAATAGTTCCCACAAAACTTGTTGTTGGCCACAAAGGGGTGGGCCCAAAACGTGCCTTATCAGCCACAGCAACAACAATAAAAGCTGACAGCCAGGAGACAGACAAAGGGATGCCGCCAGCAGCAAAAATTTGCCAGCAAAGTTTTCAATATCCCAAAAAACGTAGGAACGAGTGCAAAATGCAGATGACACGAGTCAAAACAGAGGCTACACAAAAAGACAACAAATCCTTCGTTTATGCGTAGCTTGTTTCTTTTTA